>JAQFZQ010002080.1:0-15625 GCA_034696005.1 Glomeris marginata
AGTTTTAATTGTATTCATTATTTCTACTGTCCGAATATCATGGGGTGTTACAAAACCGTGTCATATCTCCTTTAAACACGTCTCACTTTATAAGCAATACATTTAGCATCACATGTCATTTTGATTTAGTAATCTTCTAAATTGATTGGAATAGTATTGATAGTTATGATGGCTTCCTCTCGGTTGTTTTGCTTCCATCAGTTAGGAAGCTGATTGGTTGAGGGAGTCCAGTGAGGCATACCACTACGGCCACTGGAGTAGGAATTATGGGTTTTGGCTGCTAACCATTACTGTAACCTAACTTAAGTCAACTGATTTAACTGCCATGATATACAGTCGATTTCACTTAATATGCATGCCGTTTAATCGGCTTCACCATCTATTCGGTATAAATCTCAAAGTCCCGAATCAAATGAAGGGAACCAGCCGCTGAAGCGGCACAAAGCTTGCTGGTCAAAATCAGTAGCGGAGGTACGGCACACTTGTTACGGTGGATGTGCTGGCACAACGGGCATGTTGAATAAAGCACTTGAGCAAGTGCTTTGCCTCATGAAATTTGTAGCACATACTACAAATGAATGAATAAAATGGAGTCCTGAGTATGAACTTCAAAGTAGAAACTCTGACCTGAAGTAGATCCTCGAGCAACCGCTTCATTTGCCACGATCGTGGCAAATGAAGCGGTTGCTCAACAATTGCAGCGTGAGCTGTGGCCATTGGTCAAATTATTATTCAGATGTGTTGAAGAACATGCTCCAACCTTCAACAAACTCAATATTATGCTATCACTGAAAAAACACCCTATTGGAAAAAGGCAAGACAACCAGGGAATCGAACCCTGGGTCGCTAGCTTTCAGTGCTAGTGCCTCCACTCTAAAAGTTAGACCTCTCGGCCACCAACCACAATGCGTGATACGTTGTCACAGGTTTTCATGTCCGTACACAAGTACTGCTGGCTTTCACAATGTATTACGTGCACAAGGGAATGGGTAGGATTAGCAGCCATAGCTCTCAATGAGAACTACATGGTGTACTTAACCTTCACCTCGGAGTACCGAATTCTTACTACTGAGTACAATCTCTGGAGCACTTGCTTATTTTTATGCAATGGGCCCATTGATTCGTTGACATCTTGGAGAGGCGCACGTGATTTGGGGACGGTCCCTGTCTGATTCAAATGACCGCTGTTCCAGTTTGAGTTTGGGTGGTTGGGATTGGGATGGGAATTGATGGAAATGAGCTATAGGGCCGTTGTTGGGAGGCCGACGTATCGGAGCGTTTTAAATAAGGAAGGTTGTGGAGCTGGGCCATAAAACGGTTCGCTTGACTCGTTTTGGCAGCCGTTGCTTTCATTTAGATTCGTTTAATACTTTTCGGCGCTCGGGGTCATGTGGTCGGCCGCCATTTTGTTTACCCTGGTGGCGCTCGTTCGCATCGCATCGCGTGCGCTTCGACGAATCGCCGCTCGCTAATTTGTGGTCCATAAACTTCGGCAATTTGCAGGACGTTGCTTTGGCGATATTTTCTTCTAAATTAAATCACTGCATTTATAATGCGGCATCAAGTCGTGCTCCGTCTGACATCCTTCCACCTTAAAGATTCCGGATACGAGTGCAACATGGGCGATTGACTCCGCAGCCAAGAGCCCTTTCCCGAGGGTCCATCATTCGGCCGTTTTATGGGACATTTCATCCATTTAAACTTTAAAAGGCATGTTAAGATGCTATTGCCGGCAAAGTCTTCCCGTAGGACTCCGCTCAATTAGTTGGAGTAACGTACTACTACTACGCAGACATATATTTTGAATTAAGTTATCGAATGTCATCCCTGTTGATGATCTTCGTTCTTGGTCAGCGAGCAAGTTGTAGCTTAGTAATATGGTGAGATGCCGATCAGCTGACTTTGTATTCATGGACTTGTAAGGCTGGGTGTATGTAGAGGGTTGGTTTGTGGGGGTGTGTTAGGACTTGGACGTTAAAAGTTAGTCGTCTCGAAAAGCGCCTTTGGTCGTTAATGGCGACAGCAGAATTTGCCAAATGGCAAGTGCAACGTGAGAAACCGGGTTAAATGGAGCTTGAACCCCGTTTTGATTCAGCGATGACCATAAATTACTGCGAGCGTTTTAATTGGAGGGGGTGGTGGATTTAGGAACGCTAACTTCCAACAACCCACTCAAAACCATTTTTACTCGTCTCACTTCATCCCTCAACTACATTCATATCTAATCCTTCCTTCACCTGTACTTTTATCAACTCTTTCACTCACAGTTCACAGTTAGTGATTTTGTCGATTTTAATAACGTATGGTCTGATGATGATGACCTTTGGTCGAAACCGGTCGGATATTAATAAATTGATATTTGCGAGAAAAACGGATCAACTTTTCTAATATAGTAAAACACAGTTCACACGTGAATATGGTGATGCTGCAGGGGGTAATGCAAAAATCAACTGACTGGAGAAATTTGCTCGCAAAAAGTCAGCATCATGGCTGTTGTAACCAGTTCAGAATTGTTCCACATATTCAACTGTTGTTATTTGCCACAAGAAAGTAATGTTCATAATTATTAATAGGTAGGGGGACATGAATATAACCACATAATTTAGTATTAATGAAATCATGCATCTTCTGTATATATAGCCTACTATAAATGTGAGATATTTAAAGTTTTCTCCGCAATATTCTCAACCGCTGCCAATATTTAAATTTCGTGTCAGGGTGTGTTGAATGAACTTGAATTATGTGGGGAAAATGGCACTGAATCTGAAATTTAAGTATGATCTAAATGCACCACTTTACATAATTACATGGCGAGGATGCAACTCCGCGAAACTCCTTAACCGAGATACCGATCAGTGAAATTCTTATAGCATCTATACGGATGCTGTGTTAAATTTATAATGTGATGTGCTGTGTGCTTCTCAATATTCATTACAAATTAATAAAAATCACTTCTCATTGGATGTGGTATATATTTCACAAGTTAATGCTGCGCACTTAATTTCTTGCCATATCACATTCGTTCCCTTATTATATTTTATTGAAAGAAGTAAAAATCGTATAGGTAATGCTCTTGTTATTTTTTGTTGATATATATGTGTGTGTGTGCAGCTTTTCCAAATTTATATACTGCACATTAATATATGCTATGGGAAAGGGAATCCGTTTTGAAATAGGCCCGGTGTGACACTGTTGGTATATAACGAATGGTAATGTTGAATAATCTTGAATTCATTGTGGAAGTACACATAATTGTCTTTGGAAAGTAAGTATAAGTGGATCGTAAATTAGTGGAATTATGCTAAAAAGATTTGGGAGGGATTGGCTCGTTCAAACAGAGATTCGACAAATTTATTACTCTATTTTCTTTCTTTATTATATACTCGTGCAAAGGCCACGTAATATATTTTACAAGATGATGCTTGATTTAGCAGCAGCTAGAATTGAAACCGGTTTTAGTGGCGATTTATTAGTTTTCGGTGTATATATTTACTTACATAAGGCGATGTATGTACAAGTTTGCCACATTAGTTGCTGCTCGCTCGCATCTGCGTGCTCCTCTACTTCATTTATACATAATAACAATAATATATAGGATATAGATATAGTAAGTATATAGTATATGCAGCAGTATATGTATATATTTTTGCGTGAGCGGATCCGCATTTGCTTTTGCGATAACATCAAAAAAGCCTTTGAATTTTTCATGCATCCAGTGCGAAATTTGGGCGGTTCCCATCGGGCAAAAACTTGTAAAATAAATACCTATTTGGACGTTATTAATCTGAATGCTTATTATATAACGCATTTTCACTCTGCGAGCACACACACACACCATGAGTTACTGTTATTGGTCACCACCAAAATGGTCACCATTCTTCTTTGCACGAGCCACCACACAAATTGCGGCCACAATTAATGTCCACCGCTCAATTATTCATAACTGCATGATAATGTTCGCAACCAAATGTACTTCGTGGAAGTAAATCGAAGTGCATCCTCGAAAAACGATTCAAATGCGTTTTTAGCTGCACTTGGAAAAAAAAGTAATGTGGCTCTGTTCATATTTCATTATTTGGGCGTAAATCAGCTCGTCACATAGGTACGTGATTGTCACAGGTACACTGTGGCATTAACACAACTTGACATTCACAAATCGTCACAAACAGTTAGATGAGTACATATAATACCTTTGGTCCAATACGAGGTCGGACAATTCAGTAATGAGACTAGATTTTCCCTGCTAAAATGTATCAACATTGCAGACTGCCCAGGCAGACTGTATTTGACATTAACCCTCCCTTGAACTCCACACCAACTGGCATAGCCCTACAGGCTCTCAATTTGTGGCATATACAAATCAAGTGAAGCCGTGTGTATGATCTGCGTTACAAAAATCATGATAATGCACCATCCTGTGCCGTACTGTCTGTATAGGGAAGTTTTTGACATCCAAAAACATTTCAGTGCTGACACAACCTTTTTCACCCAACCTTTTGCTCCAAGTGACTTTTCTATTCCGAAAAGTCAAATCGTTGGTAAAAGACACTATTCTGAGCAAGTGTGAAGTCATCCAAAAGCCCATCTCACATAATGAGTTCTAGAAATGCTACCAGTAATGGCATCGGTTTTGGAATAAGTGTGTTAAGCCCCAAGGGCATTACTTTGAAGGTGATCACATTGTAGTTTGATTTTCAACCAATCTCATTACTTTACTAGCCGTGGTACCCGGCGTTGCCCGGGTAAAGAAATACTGATAATGGAAAGTGCCCGTCAGTCCCGCACCCGTTCGGCGGCACCCAATAGTCACGTACCCTCCAGGGACACGGTTTTGGCCGTGGACACCATGGTAGCGGTGACAATGGATGCCACGAACCCCTGCACTGGGTGTCCCATGCCCAAACCGACACAGTAGCGAAGGTTTCAAGTGAAAAGCTCCAAAACGGTGGAAATGCATCCCGGTCAAACAGACGCACACAGAATCTTTCCTTTATTTATATAGCTTTTCAGACATCATATTGTCACGCACTCGTAACTTCTCGTCACTCACTGTTTGGCGTAAGCTACTCGCCACACACTGTTCGTCACAAACTTGCTTCAACACATGCATTTCGCCAAATTCGTCTGTCAGGAACGTAGGTCAATTACTACGTTTACATGACGTCGACGGTAAGCATGTATTCCAAATTGTGACCCCGAAGGGGAAAAGCGAACCTTGGACGACCGGTATTTGTCCAAGTTCCGCTTTGTCCCTGCAGGTTCACAAATGACGTCATGACGTAATACTTCGACTGCGGCACGACCATGTAAACGTAGTAATTGTTGCATCGGCTGTGAATCGAGTTGCAGCACTGACAAACTTTGTCAGCCGTACGTCACTGCTTGGAGCGTCATGATGCACCAACACTTGAGTTGAAATTTTTCAACTTCGACATTTGTGACTTACGAGATGAGAATGGAAGTGATGTGTGTCACTTTGAACGTCGGTGACGTTCATCCAAGATGCACAGACATGACGTGCATCAACCCATGCAGCATGAAGCAAGCTTGTGAATCAGGCTTTACTTGTCATGCACTGCACTGATCGACACATCACAAATCATCACACTAGTCCCTACCTGTGACAATCGATCTGTATGTGTCGGTTTGTGTGTCAACTTGAAAGTGTGATAAGATAAAATTTGTCATACATGCTCACTCGAGTTTACCACAGAGAATGTGTTAAAATTTAATTGCTTATTTATCATCACCCACTGATTAAATAAATACAGCCTGAATTTCCAGGATCAACATTTTCTTGAACTATTTCCATAGCATTATGCCGTAAAGTGTTGCCAACTGAACGTTGGGTCTGTAGAAATGTTATGCAGCATGGGAAGAGAAGCATTTGGGAAATAGTGGCACGTAATTATGATTTACATGTTGTTTCTTAGCCGTAATTTAAAATAAGAGCGCATATAAATGCGTGACAATTGGATTGTGTGCAAAAGGGGGGAGAGGGGGTGATTTAGATGGTCGGCGGCCATTTGCTGACCACCCACTTCTCACCACAGCGCTCCAGCCTCAGGATTTATAGGCTTTTTCAGTCGTACTCGAAACGCAGGCATGATTTTAGTGTCATAGTTGGGCCCATTACGTCAGAAAATCGTTAGGAAGGGCTCGAAATTTTCCGATATAATTTTTGCAAAATGCATGCAAAGAGAGAGTCGGACTTTTGGGGGGAGGGGGTGTGTTCAAGATGGCTGCAACTCATGTGTGAATTTTGCATAGGGTATTTCAGCAGATTAGTTATCAGTCGGAGGCGAGCTTAAGTTGACAAATTGCTGTGGCGTCCATGCACAAGGCCCCTAGCCTCGCTCAATGCGCCCATTGCATGCCATTGCATTGCATTGCGTCTATGAATTATGCATAAGTAGATTTGCCGAATTGCCCCTCCTAATTCTCATCATAAACACGAGCACCGTCGCAAAAATCAATTAAAAACCTCCCTTCGTCATTTCTCAATCGCTCCTCCTCCTTTTTTGCATCTTTTTATAAATGTACCCAAAATTAACAACATCCTCTCTCTTTCTACCTTTGCTGTATATGCCACACAGCCATCATGGTACAGATGAAACATTACATCGTTATGAGCAAATTTGGGATTTTATCGTCTATGACCGCATTCAATCTACAGCCAATATCATGATTTTAAGAATTTTTGATTATGGCCGTAATCACATGACCCAACCATGCAGTTTGTAATAACATGCAGGGTGTCTACTGATACTGGAAATCGTGGAATTCTTTTGTTGTCATTGAAATCCTGAGAATATACTGGAATTTTGTTTAAATCCTGGAAAATGTATCATTTTTTTAACATTTTATACATAATTTCGTTTATTGATTTCTGTGTTCCTCTTCTAATTTGATGGGACATGGCCATGGATGGGAACAAAATACCAATTAAGCATGCATGGGACTATTGAAATTCTATGGTTCATTCCACTTATTCGTCAGTTTTTAAGAGGTTAATGGGTTTGTTATACGTAATTATGTATTTTGTGTCCTGGAAAAAAGGTATAAATATCCTTGAATATACTGGAATTTTGAAATGAAAGTTTAGTAGACACCCTGAATAATCATGTGGATTGGATTGTTTAGGTCCATTCAAACTTATACTACAGTGAAACCTGTCAGAAGCAGAATCTGTCATGACAGATTTTGGGATTTTTCGGTCCCTGACTGAAATATTTTGGATTAGCTGGTTCAGGTTTTCATTTTCTGTCCAACTACCACGATGTCAAAGGTCAATTTGTGCTGGAAAAAGTCAAAACCAATTGACCAATTTCACGTGCCCTGCCATTGGACGAAATACAGATGAAAAATGGTGTCCTTATTGTGGATATTTGGGCAGCAGCCAATAAGATTGCATAATTTTCCACATCTTGGCCTCCATATTGGCATTGGGAGGAGCTTAATGAAACGGGTCGATTCACACTCGATATTCTCAATACATTCACCATTTTTATCTGTGATTATGGTTATTACGCTATATTCAATATTCATGCAATTAATTCATTGATATTTGTCGCAATTAATCTGGATCGAGTGCAATATTTTATGCGGAAAGCCACAGGTTTTAGGATACTATACGTATGCATGCTTAAAACTGCAATGATTTTTGTTTCGGTTATTTGAGCTTGAATAACTTGATTTTTTGGGTTAAATGATATAGGATCAATTGACGGTTGGCAATCGCATTTTCCCTCTACTTTGGATAATTTAACCGGATGAAGGGAAAAAATGTTTTGCGAGTTATGGTTTCCATTTTGGGGCTGCAACTGGAACCAAGATGGCCGACAAGTTGGCGGTGCACACACATATATATGTCCTAATTGCTGGGGGTCATTGATGCGTGCGAAGGGAAAAGGGTTGAAGCAGAAGCATTGAAGGCAGCCAGATATATGTAGAATATATATATGCAGAAAAGGGGGTACACATTTGGCAAATGCCATTAAAACTAACGGTCCGCGATCATTGCGCAACATCTGCATTCGCCACCAAACAATATTCCAACTTCTTTACCATTTGACACCGCATTTGTACATTTGCAGCAAACGCCCTTCGACATTTATATACGATTATGCATTGTCAATATATTCAGACATGTCTTGCAATGCATCACCATGACTCCTATAACGTTATTGTATTCAAAAAGGTGCCAACATATCAAATGCCATCTCTGTTTATGTATTGCAAATGCAGTGTCGGATCGACGCCTTTCAATCAGATCATTCCATGATGCAGCTATGCAACTTCTCCTGCAGGGGGAGCCACCAACACATCCTCTTTCTTCCTCTGTCTTCATTTTTTAACGAGTGTCCAGTATTCATCAAATACAGGGTGTCCAAAAAGTCCCCTTCCCTGTGATATATCTTTGAAACGGTGAATGCTACCATTGAAAGACTTTCGCAAGTGAATAGGTAGTAGCATGGGGGAAATCCGAAATTCATATTGCACATGACCTATGACGTCACCTTCAAGGTTATTCGAATTTTTTCTTCTGAACTGTGGCAATTACGACCCTAGTTCCAATTTAAAAGTTGTTGCAAAACATAACATTAGTGTAATGAGCTCATGTTTCAGAATCTTAGCAGTAACCTCTGAATTTATTTGCATTTTTCTTGGTGCTAACCATGCCTAGCAGCATCCTTGAGGTCAGCTTTCCTGCATGACCCTAGCCTTTCAATACAGATCACTTTCATTCAACTGTCCAATCAATGTCGTCTACTACAGCAGAGATTAAAACATACATTACTGAACATTGGCCAGCTTTGCTCGTTTATTAAAAATAACCATGTTGTAAATGCTGAAGTTGTAATTAGAAAAATAATCAATTTGGAAGTAATGCAGCAGATAACGGTACAAAACAACATAAAATACACTTTCCTGAAATTGGGTTTACGGGATAAGTTGTTTTGACTTTTGCTTTATGTAATAAATGTTGATTGAAACGTGACTGGATGGTGGACATTGGGCATTTGCATTTTAGTGTTTTCTCAGCAGTTAAGATGAGAGGCGATTTGCATTTCAATTTTTGGGGGAGAAGAAGAACTGTGCTTGGCTTGGTTGTGCGCAATCGACCAATTCAATTAGAGCCCACGTGTAATTCACTGTATAAACTCTCACTGGGCCACAGGTTTATTTCCTTCTTTCAGCTCGATCCTTCGCAAATAGCCAATTCCAACTTGACCGGAGCAGCCATTTTTACCACCTTTTAATCATTTTCTATACTGCCTTCTAACCGCATTTTCCCCCCTAGCTTTGTGATTAATTTCCTTTAGAAATTGGCTAACTAAATCGACTGAAAATCTGGCTTTATAACAAATGATTGATTTAAATAGGAGTCCGTAGGATCGGTTTTGATCCAATTAACTTGATGCAGTTTGTCAAATGGAAAATTTTTATTTCTTCACTCGGAGTTAATACGATTCAGGGAAACCTGAAAATTAGATTTTACCTGTTAATTCAGGAAAAACTTAGAGATTTTATTTATGTTTTGGATATGCATTAAACCTACACAGTCAAACCTCGATAATTCGTCGTCCTGTATCTATCTATATAGGAATATTTTCATGGTATGTTCCAAAACCGTGTCAGTTCACTGTTAAATGCCTCACCCTGCATATACAGTCAGTATTTGAACATTTGAACATGCTGGAACTGGAACATTGATTGACTGGGGTGCAATGCAATAGAATTGAGTGGGATGAAGGAAGATATGTACAGAGCTCTTTATAATAGTTATACAGTAGTAATTCCTATCTAACTTGAACGCACACAGTGCAAGGAAATTCGTTCAAGATGGACAGGTATTCGACCCATACATGGTTCGACTTGTACTGCGTTTCAATGGCTCCACAAGTCGATATATTTCGATGATTTCGACAGATTTTTGCTCATGGAAACGCGGCCCAAGACGGAGTACACCAATACCTCGCTTTAAAGCCGCTCTTTATACGGCTTTTCGCTATGACGGCCTTTTCAAATTGTGTCCAGTTTCGATTTACAGCCTTTAATGTTTCGTTATACAGCCGAATTAACCCTGTCAAAGTTTTTCAGTGCATGTGCGCATTGTAAGGTTGCAACTCGTAGGTATCGTTTTTGGCAGCCATCTTGAATTGTGACCTCACTGGTGAAATTTTCTCAATGCAACTTGCATGGAAACCACAACGAATTATTTTCTTTGTTGACAAAATATTTCGACATTAATGAAATAATTCGACCATGGAAACGCAGTGTATTGGACTGCGATGTTTTTAAACTTTTGATCTGATAATATAATGCAGCGCTTTCAAACTTAACGACTTGACCAATGACTTGAGTTAGCAGGAACGTACATATTTGATTGGCGTGATGAGATGAAATATATACATGCATTTAAAATGGATGTTGTTGAAAGTGGGAAGTGATCCTCCATCTTTGGTACGTCGTACAATAGTGTGAATGGGTTTTCAGTTGGAATGCGTATATATTTGTATATGTGATTATACTGGACGTAGTTTGCGCTCTGTCGACCAGAAAGCATCTCAATGCCATCCATCATGTTACCAGTGTGTGGCTTTGCACCAAAACCGCACGCAGACCTTTCTATATACGCTGCCATCAACTTGTTGTAACTGCCATCATCCGTAGTGCATCAATTCATTCTTCTGCGATTGAACAAGAGTCGGTTTTGAAAACGGGTGTCACGTGATTAATCGGCCCCAAATGCCTCGATTGGCCCGAATCAACCCCCAGCTAGCTTATCTCACCAATGTGTATATATATAGACTGACTGCTCAGGAGATAATCAAATTACCGTTCGTGTAATCAATGAATAGCAACGAAAATGCTCCACCAAAAGAAACGAATTACCATCATCTCCGACCATCAACCAGTTAATTTCGCCATTCACTCTTTTTACTTTTCTCCAAAATGCCAACAAAAAAACTCCCAAGATCGGAAATTTGTTTTTTTATTCCTCTTTTTCTTTTTCCTCCCCTACCAACTCCAACTGAGGAAAAAATTATCTTCATTAAAAATCTTTGATTATGCTTCTTGCCATCCAATTGAGTTTTAATTAAAGAAATAGCTGATATGTATGTATGCACAATTTGGCCTTTGTTCCGTGCAAATGAGTTTAACTATTAGATTTAGGATCTTTATCCTTTTATATTAATCAGTTTGTATTTCATTGGCGTCAAAGTGCATCGATTCGTTATATTTGTTGATTTTTGAACCCGTTTATGTATTATTTTATTGCCGTTTCAAGTCGTAAAAGCGAGCTCAGTTATCCAATTATAATTACTTATTTATTTATTTATGTATTTTCTAAAAGTAACTAAAGTAATAAAACATGTAGCCTAATGTAAAAACATATCAATTCCATGCACATTGACGGATGTATTGCAATCACCAGTTGATATTGGGTACTCTGTGTTGCAATTGAAAACTGAAATATCAGTAATTGAAACAAATATTTATTTAGTTTTATGTGGGAGCTGTGTTTGAGATCGCCATCTTTCCCATATAATCAAATGAACAGTTGTCCACTTCGCCCACCAGGTGGCACATCAGGACAAGGTCTCTTCGAACATGACTGGGAATTAGCATTGCCATTTCTTGACACTTTTGTTTGCATGTAAGGGATCATGCATAAATCACGTGTTGCTAAATTTTCGAATTTTGATCCCCCACCCCCCTCCCCCCAACCCCATTGTGACAAGAGGTGATAAGCAAACATCCCACTGTATCACAGTGACTTTCACTTAAATAATAATTAATTATGTGGTTTGTCTAAAGAACATTTTTATTCTATTTCAAATTCTGAACGTGTCCATTCAGCCATATCATTAATTACATATACAGTCAAACCTCGTTAATTACACACCTGGATAATTCGTCACATTTTAAAGTCCGATCTCAGTGGACTTACATGTTAAAAAACTCCGCGTAATACGTCTACAATTTTTAGTCCCTCCTGCGACGAATGACCGAGGTTTGACTGTATAGCTATTTTCTCTTCGGCATGCATCACTTTGGCGAGTTTCGAGAGTACATAACAAAAATCCCTTATGATATGGATTTTCTGCATGTTATTCCACACAGTACTGCATTTATAGATTTTGACAAAATTAATAGTTTAGTGTCACCTCAGTTATTGATGTCACTATCCGGGTACTGTCACCACTATTGGTGGTCCCAGCAGGAGAATAGGACTTTGCGTGCTAAATAGGTTTACGAAATTTGTGTTACAGGAAAATATAAATTGGGTTTCAGCACCTGATAGAGTCAATAATTCCATATTTAATTTGGTTCTCCCCATAATCTGTGACTCTGTTACAGTCTTACAGGAAATAAACTATAGAAACTGGTTTAAATATATAATCAGTCTAAACTTTTAGGCAGAATTGACAGTCCATGTTCTCAATTGACCACTTTTCCAAATCACGCAGCGCCATATATCTGTCAGCACGTTTTTAGTAATGAATTGAAACTCGATGGCGTCAATCAATCGCAATCAATCAATCGGCAATAAAATCAATGGTCATTGCTCAAATTGGCCAATTGACAACTTTTGCAATCACGCAGCGCCACCTAGCTGCCACCCATGTTATACTAGTAACGAATTGAAGCTCATTGTGCGCATGCACATATTGTGAATGGGAAAATTGTCAATTGTTTCAAATAAAGGAATATGTTAGGGAATTTGTTCCTAGATAATGTTACAGTCAACTTTTATGCTAGTTTCTTGCAGAAGCAGAAGCACCCTTCTCAAACTTTGGTTAAAATAAACCAATATGGGTGGTCGATCCCTTCCATTTGACTGCAAACGGTTTTCACTGTTCCATTATGGTACGGAAATATATATAGGTATAATTGATTGATAAGAATAATTCAAATCTCGTAATTATATTGTCCACTCTATTATTAAAAAAAGTGCCGACATGTTTTCGGTTGTAACACGCAGCCATCTTCGGAACAAGAAGATCAAAGATCTAAGGACATCATCGTATACGTGTGTCACTGTATAGTGAATTTGTTGAATGTTTTGCTATATTTTTTCCCACCGGGGAAAGGTTGCATTTTTAAATTGCTGCCAAGGAAAAATTGGAATGGAGTTTAAATTGGGGGGAAAACGTTTGGGTGAAACGGACTTAGGAAAAGTCTTGGCAGCTTGTATAATTTTTTAAGCGCTGACTTAAGGTCTAATTTGGAGAGAAGCGGCGATAAAGGAGGGGAATTATCCACACTGTTACTCTTGAACCTTAAATAAAACCGAGAGGATTTGCGAGCGCCCAATTTCTAGTTTTGCTAACGTTGTCATTTATAGACTATGTATGTGCACGCATTCATATATGTGAGAGGAGTAAGGAGGAATGAAAACTTAGCGCTGCAGTGTGTATCCTGCAAATAAAAGGAGAGCTTAATAAGCATTTTTTAATTCTCATTTTGCGTGGCGCATCTTGCTATTTATGCCCGGAATTAAATCCCAGTTTAATACGGGCCAGCTTCTATCTCCTTGTTTTACGACGACCCCTTTCAGGAAGCAAAACTGATTATTTTATCTTCATTTGTTGCTGGATTCGGTTAATGTGTCATTAAAAATTCATAAAACTCATTTGCTCGCAGGAATTATCTGCATGCAAAGAAATTAAGAGCGGGACAAAGAGAGATTGAAAGCAAAACAATCCGCTCTAGGCCTACTCCCATTTCCATTTTCCATTTCCCATACATACATAATATGCCGTTCAGCCAACATTTCAAACACATTTATTATCCACCTACGTCATTATTAATCTATCTTCAAACTCGGTTCTGTCTTAGCTTATTTCCTACACTCAGGTTATTTGAAGCTATTTGAAGATTGCAATGCCAGGTGATACTATATTCCTTTTACTGATTGTTCAATTTATTATATACAGCAAAAATGATTTCCAGGATATGATTTTGTGATATAGTTTCGTAGAGGAGCTAACCGGGAAAATTTGACTACACCTGATCGTGAAATTGTTGTAAAATTGGGTAATTGTTTAAATACCCCCTTCCAAGACCCAAATGGGGTACTACATGAAATAAACACATGCGTAATTTCCAGGATATGGATGGAATTAAATTTTTATTTTATCACTGTGTATTTGGGTAGAGTTTCCTGTCTCTGGTTTCCTAATCTTGCATTTATCAGTTGTGATGTGTATATGTTACAGCGAGTTTGGCCAAGTCAGTGGGTTTGGCTAAGTCAGTGAGTTTGGCTAATAAACGCGTTTTCTCCATTAAATAACAGTTTTTTCGAAAAACATCCGTGAACATAAAAGAACCGCAGCGTGTCAAAACGTATTTCAAACTAGTTTTGGTTAGATTTGGTTAATTAGTTTTCCCTCAGGAACTTATGACACACTTGTTACGGGAGTTACGACATTAAAAATGTATGTAGCTTCATTCTGGATGACCGTATCACGACTCACTGTCATATTGAACTGGCCCTTGCCTTTTAAGGTGAACTGACATGGTCTTGTAAGGCTACATGAAGTGAAACAGTGAATGAAACAACTGGTAAACCGAAATTTCTGTAGAAATTAATTTACGGGATGCTGACGTCACAATGCGGTGACACGTTAGAGACGCCACCACCGTTTCGTGACGTCACATATGTAGTTTTGCGCCCATAACTTGAAAACTATTCTTCAAAAAAATTCTAAAACTCTGTAGGAAAGTTGTAGTCAAGGTTTCTTCTAATGTTTTAACTTTTTATTGAGATTTGAATTTCGAAATAAATACCCTGTCAGTTTACCTTTAAACCGCTCGGAGATTTGTGTCAACTATGTCCGAGTTAGAATAGAATTTTTATTGGTTCCTGATAAACTCAAGAACTTTGTCATATGGAACTGTATTATAATACACTTCAAGTAGTGCAAATGAACGAATTGCATTTGGCCGCATTTAAGGTTTGCACAGTGACGTCACGCGCAGCTCGAAATTTTACGTAATTGCATCTTCATCCACCTCCTTTAATTATATGATTTCCTTAATAAGTAAAAAAAAGGGGATGAGACCTTCTCTCTCCAATTACAGCGTATTACATAATGGAATCCGTATTATTCGTCCGAAACGTCTATAAATAATTCGGTAATGACTTTTTGTAATTTCTCATCGACTTTTCCATATAGTTCATTTTTTCTTCTTCTTCTCTGCCCTTTCTCCGGTGTTATTGTATGAATTCTTAGATAAGATAAGGGTGAAGATAAATTTGCACTTAATTCCCAATCGAGCGATATCGTGGAAATAAATAACGGTTCGTGCCTGACGCAATTAACATGCTGCTTCAAAAATAATCCATATGAAATGGTCTGGCTGCTAAAGTCTAATGCCATTAACACGCTAAATGAGACAATCCGGAGACGGCAAAAATTAATTGCCAATAAAAATAGGAAGCGGAAATAGTGGGGGGAGGGGAGGGGGCGCTTATTCGTTATACACTTATATATAATTCCTGCAAAAATCTGTGCTCAACAAAAACACAAGAAAAATATATAGGGGAGACCGGGGATGAATGCACCACTTTTTGCTTTACAATTATTATTACAAAAATCAAAGCGTTTCA
>JAQFZQ010002081.1:0-15624 GCA_034696005.1 Glomeris marginata
TTTTATTGGCATCAATTCTATAGAATTACACACTTTCCAGGGTATGTTACAAAACCTTGTCAGTTCACCTTTAAGCCCATATCGATTCAATACTAATTGGCCTTTTTGCATAATAAGACATCATCCCAATGCATTCTGTTTATATCATTCCCAGTGGTAGTCCATTCTCTATACTATAGAGAATGCATTTCATGTTATTTGTTGCAATTCCTATAATAATGGGCTGGTATCTGTAAAATTATACGTGATACAATAATATAACCACAAATAGATTCGAAATCCACATGAAAAACTCATGAATCACTAAATTCCAAGCATGATACAAAATAATAAAATGCTATAAATTTGTTGAACTGTACGTAACTTTGCACACTTATTTTTAGTCTAATGATTAACGCGGATGCAATGATTCAACATATACTCTGAATTTTGAGATTTCCTCTTAAAAGTTGTAAAGTCAGGGAATAAATAGCTTTATAAAAAAACATATTGGCAACTCCATTTTTTCCTTGTAAATATTGCTGCACGAGACAAGTGAACCACGTAGTTGTGATCGATGACACCAAGTGATAAAACTGACTTTTTTAATCCTTACGTAAATTAATCATGTCTCAGCAGATTTTAAATTGTATATGCTAATTATGTATAAACCAAAAGTAATATCATGCACGTTGGTCATGCCGGAAGATTTGCTAAACGCTTTTTATTCCGGGCACCAATAAAATAAAAACTTCAAGTTTGTTATTGAGAAATGTTGACAATCTTTATTTATTACCGCAATTTCAGTACGGAACAGCTTTCAGCCACCTTGTAACAGGTCCAGTGTTGCTTGTTGGCAAAAGTCCTCCTGTTGTCTGTCGGAGTCTAATCTTCAGCTCATTGATAACCTCTTCATCATCCCTGAACTTTTAAACAAAGCAGAGCATTGAAAATGTTCTTTTGCGTGATAATGCAAGACTGCATACATTTCGCTATGCAGTTTATGAACAACCGCATCTATCATTAAAGTAAGCTACATTGAACTTGTTGCTTTATACCATACCATATACTGCCTATAGCTTTGGCTCCATGAATTTTCGTCATTGAAATTTTGCCAACGAGGAATACAGACCGTTGTTATCAGGTGGCAGAATATTTTCAAAAGGACATGGAAATGAAAAATAGCAAAATGATCTTTTTTCTTTTTAGCATGCAATAATTATCGCCTTTTTCTTGATTATTTTTGCCCAAGATGAAAAACAAAAGGCAAATCTTTTAGAATGATCTTCATACAGTATAATTTCTTCAAACAGTCTATAATTAAAAAATAAAATACCAATTAATGTATGTCTGGCAGAGAATATCTATATAACGTGATTTATATTTGACAACCTCCAATAGATATGTTGTAGGCTATATGTGCTATATGTATAGAGGTGTTGTAAAAACTGGTAAATCATTTTTTTTTTCAAATACAACATGGCAATCAATGGGAAATCAAAACATGTTTTCTGGAGTGCATTTGGTTGATGTAATTGGGATAATTCGACGTGTCTCAACTCCTTATCATCATCAGGCTGATTGCCTATAGCAGATAAATTAACTTATCTATCCTCATAAAT
The DNA here is from genome assembly GCA_034696005.1 of Glomeris marginata. Classification (NCBI taxonomy): domain Eukaryota; kingdom Metazoa; phylum Arthropoda; class Diplopoda; order Glomerida; family Glomeridae; genus Glomeris; species Glomeris marginata. The sequence continues at coordinate 1,602 of JAQFZQ010002081.1, forward strand.
TTAATTATTATATCTCGACCTTTTGAAGCAGCGGATATAGCCCCTAATGATGCGTATATGTACATCTGAATATTTACGGAAATGTGCTATAACTGATAATATTTCACAAAATATAGCCTGAAATTGATCTCTAGCTGAATTCACTGTGCACCAGTATAAATACAAGTTAATGCCCCTACACCAGTATATATGTATCGGAAGTCAGTTGCAGTGGATAGCTCATGCAAAGGAGCGTGGTGAATCTGTGCCATATTACCTCAGAAAATCACGTCAGTTACATGCCTTAAGCATGTAATATGCCCATCTAACCAGCATCCTTATGCACCTGCAGCTTGCACATATTTTGCAGCAAATACATGAAAACTGCAGTCATCTGATGGCATATTTAGTGCAGCTCATCAGCTATATAACAAGAAGCATTGTAGACTATATCAGCTTTTCCATGTATTTCATTTCATGTTTTATTATACATAAAACGTGCATACATGCATGCATCAAAAGCCTAATTTATTGCAAATGTTACCAAGATTTCAATATGTATTTTGGGTAGGATGCGTGGTAATGACGAATACATCTTATCTCATTTATATTGAACAAATTCTATATGATGCATAATGTTGTGTACAACATTCCAATTGAATACCTATTGTTGATGGTTATCAAGGTAAGAATGCAATCTTTTGCCCAAGGTTGCATATGATTTATGACTTTCTGAATCCTTGCATGTTATACTTCCTATTATTTAAACTAAATTAGTATTACTAGTATAGGACTACCATTATATTATACAGTCAGCCAAACAAATAATCAGACACCCAGTTTGAACATGCTTTTCACAACACTTTATGCAAAATACCTGTGAAACTGAAATGTTGCAATAAAACCATTAATAAGGGGTGAAAGGTCATCTCAAGAAGAGTACATGTAAGTTGTGAAACTTTATTTTGCTCATTTGCTGCTACAGAAGAGTATGTAACTGATGCCAAAGAGCCATTTGTAGACACCAAATAATTAATCAGACAACCGGAAAATTTAGGTGAATATCGTGAAATTAGCTCAGTTGCAATAAATTTAAACATATACAATGTTGCAGGAGGAATTGTATTAAAGGTCCACATGATTTTACAGGAACAATGACAGTTAAATATCACCCAAAGAAGCTTGGAGATAGACCTTTATAAAAGTATGAAGTCATTAAGTGAAATCAAACCCATGACTGGAATTCCAAGATCCAAAATTTTCTCCATTGTCAAGAAATATAAAGACACTGGGATTGTTTTTGATTTGCCTGGAAGAGGGAGAAAACGCAAAACTTCTGCAGCTGATGACAGGGCCATTATTCGTTTGGTGAAAAAAATTGGCACCTAACTGCACCAGAAGTGGCAAATGAAGTAAAAACCCACTTGCATATGAGCATTTCCCCACAACCGGTTCGAAATCGAATCCACGAAGCTGGATTTAGAGGCCGCATAGCAAGGAGAAAACCATTCTTGACAAAAACATACGAAGAAACGGCTGCAATTTGCAAAGGAACGCTATGATAAACCTCTGAGTTTCTGGAAAAATGTACTATGGTCTGATGAATCAAAATTCTGCTTTTCTGGATCTGATGGGCCACAAAAAGTCTGGCGAAAACAACTTGCATGCGAGGAACTGTGAAGCATGGAGGTGGAAGTATCATGGTATGGGGATGTATGTCTTACTTGTGTTCATCGATGGTAGAATAAATGCCCAGAATTACTGTGACATTCTCAAGAAAAATCTTCTTGTTTCCGCCAGCCAAGTTGGTCTCCATCGTTCCTTTTTGTTCCAGCATGATAATGACCCAAAACGTACAGCCTAGCTAACCACAAAATTTCTTCAAGAAAATAAAGTAAAGGTATTGGAATGGCCTTCGCAAAGCCTAGACTTGAATCCCATTGAGCATTTGTGGGAAATCTTAGAACAAGATCTTGGTAACAGAAGATGTAAGTCGCAACAAGAGATGCAGATGAAATTAATGGAATCATGGGAGAAACTTGACAAAACAAAAATTGAAAACCTTGTCTGATTATTTTTTGCTGTTAGATTTAGAGCGCAAATTGCTGTAGAATTTTATTTTGTATAACGACACCATGGTGTAATTTTTTCGATAATAAATTGATTTTCCTATCTGAGCAATGTCTGATTATTTTTTTGGCTGACTGTAACTGCCATCGTTTTATTTATGCTGTATGCTGATGGTATAATCACATGTGACCGTCAGGAACAGCGTCAAGGTTATGGAATTTCTCTCTTAAACCGCTAAAGATAGGACACTAGTTCAAGTGAATGAATTGAAGACCCCCATCGAATTGCACTAAAAATAATTGTTTAAAATGTTGGCAAACAAAATTACACGATCAGCAGAGTCAAGCTGCTGGGTGGCAAAGTGAACCTATAAGGGGCAGCTACAAGCACAAACTATTGCACTACGAGTATACTCGTGGTGTCAGCTAAAGAGAAACAAACACAGTATAGGGCAGGTTTGCACATTTGTTTTATTTGTTTGTTTATCAATATATGCTAATGTACATTTCCACTGTCTCATCTGCAGACTTAAAGCATATGCATGTGCTCGAACTGTTGGCCGTCACAATCAATACGCAAGGTTAGTAAATATTGTGCAATTGAGCGCACTGTATCAGGGAGCAGTGAACACTTTGTATCGTTTCTGATGTAATTCTTGCAGTAGCATTAATATTGTATTCACTCCTGAAGCTCATGTGCATGTTCCTGCCCATTGAAAGTTCACTTTGCCACCATAGCGGCTTGACTCTGCTATAATGTTGCAGGTGGAATTTTGGCTACCAACTTTTTAAATAATTTTTTTTAGTGAAATTCGATGACTGGCTTCAATTCATTCATTGGAACTAGTGGCCTATCTTTAGCGGATTAAGAGTTAGAAATTCTATAACCTTGAAGCTGTTGCTCAAGGTCACGCGCAATACCATTTTCTGGATCGGCATAAAATATCAAAATAATTCTCATTGCATATTCTAGACTTGCTTATGCCAAGGTTGTGTTTGACTGTTAAAATTGGGAGTAAACTAGATTGTTGAAAATTGGGGAATTTCTGAATTTAGTAATGGCCTAAATGCTTATGTTCACTCAGAATAAAATTACTGTTGTTTTCAAACAGACGTAGTCTTGACAAGCATAATTAATAGACATCTCCTTGAGCTGAATTTAAATTTACGCTTGGCCGCAATTTGATGAAATGAGATGGCAGATGGGGTTTAAACTGGTTGTGGGCGTTGGTGTGAAGTGCAATATTGTTCATTCCGCTTGTGCCAATGTCACTGGTGTGCAATAGGACACCATTGCACTGATCGGCAGGAGACTTGGTCGGTGCTTTTACAAACTCCGGAAGCTTATTTCACACAGTTCGAAAACATAATCTCATATTATAATGCAATAGGTCTGGTTACACATTGGTTACAATGCTGCAAGGACTTCGTATAATCTCTCCAAAATTCACAATGCATTATTTCGAGACTGTTTCATGGGGCACCCCTTAGCAGTTCGTTTATTTTATCTTACATGGAACATGTTTGTAATCCTTAGTTTGTTTCTAAATAAACGACTATTTTTCATTCACGTCATTCGTTTTCAATACTCAGGATAAATAAAGTAAGTGCAACAGAAATATCCCTTACATGAAACCTGTCATAAGAGGAATCGTAAAGGGACTTGGCAAGGAATTTGAATTTATCAATTTATCTCAGTATAGCTTCAAATCTTATGACATTTTATAAGTCAATCTCATCCATTTATGTGAAAACGAATAATCGATGTGCTCTTTTATTGATAACAAAATATGAAGTGGGCTTTCACAGTTTCCAGATGGCAGTATAGCTCCTGCTCCTACCAAAGGGGCAACTCAAAGGGTGGCTAATTGCTTTTCACTCCCTCTTTTGCATTATTCCTGGTTTTCCTAAACATACAAATCATGATGAAAAATCTTCCAATTATGGGTTCGAAGCCTTAGCTATATATGCTGCACTGAAACAAAAACATAAAATCTAATTCAAACGTTTATATGCGCCTTCCACTGATAAAAATACTTTTTATTCGAGAAGTACAAGGGACTTCAAATCGGAACTTGTAGCCTGTTTGGCAACGCTTCTGAAAATAGAAGTCTTAAACTTATTAAGATCATGTTCAAGGTCAAGGTGGACTACAATTTTAGATACCCCACATGCGAATCAAAGAATTGTAGTAGGCCCTATATTTATTCGAAATTCAATATCTATCCTCAAAATATTTTTGATAACATGTTTCGATACTTTATGGGATCATCTTCAGGATTCATCACAAAAAATGATATAGGAAAACTTTTGTTGTTCATACCTGATATAGAAGATAGTAACTAAATATTTATTTAAACATTAAAATATTAATAACATGTTCATTACTTTGCAGAAACGCCTTATCATAGATATATGGATGAGTATGAAATGTGCACGAGTAGAACGAATGGGTTACATGCATGTGAGCATATATTTTCACAAACATAATATTAGCTTGTTTTGCAGAGCAGGAAGAGGTAAGTGGAGGACTATGTAGGGAAGGGGGCGTTGCATGTTGCGAGAACAAGCGCGAAAGTTGATCCTGGTGGTGATGTGATGCAACTGCTGCAGTTGCAAGTGGAGAGTAGCGAATGGACGGTGCATTGTGTGCGCGCACTGTATAGGTAGGTACAGTAGGTTGGCCACTCGCCATTCGCCAGTTCTCCAGGGCTCTGGTGTGCCGTTCTTCTCCGCTCTCCCCCTCCCCGTGCTTTGAGCAGTGGACGCGGCACGTGACGGGAATGGCACGCACGTGCTGCTCCAACCTCAAGCTCAGCCTCAAACTCAACCAGCCTCAGTCTCAGTCTCACAGTCAGTGTGATCAGTCTGACTGCAACTGCACACTCGGCACAGTGTGTGGTGCGCTGCCACCAGGCCCACCCGGATGAGTTGGCTTTGTGCAGTTGCACTACTTTTAGCTGCGTGTCATCGCCAGCATCTAGTGGTTACTAGTAGTATTTTTGCAATTGTTATGATTAGCAGTAAATGTAATTGACGGTGTGCAGAGCGGCTGCAGAGCTCGCAACTGAGACAACGTAGTCGCAGCAACCACGCCGCTGAGCCGGTTGGCGGTGGTGGTGTGGCTGGCCTGGGCGGCGGTCCTCGGCCTGGCCAAGGTAGCCACCGAACAACACACCACCAGGGCGACGGTGTTGACGGGGACGGCGTTGCAACAACACCACCACCACCAGCAGCAGCAGCCGCAGCAGCAGCAGACGCAGCTATCGTCATCGGCCGAGTTGCAATTGGAGGTGAGAGTGACACCTCTACCTCAGCCCTACGCCGTCCCCGTCATCTCCAACGCCAACCAGACCTCCTCCCTCTTCCAGATGGCCTTCAACGAACGCAGACTCAAGTTGTACTGTCGATCCGGCTTCTACCTGGAAATCCATCCCGATGGCACCATCAACGGCACCAGATGCGCACAATCCAAAAACGGTACCTGCTTCTTTCTCTTCATTATATCTTCCACGTGCGAAATTGAATGTTCCACCATCAGGTATAGAATGTTTGCAGAAAGCATGTTCCATAAATGTGAATTCTCATTGAAATCAAGGAGATGAAATGATGCTTGTACGTGGGAGATGTTCTGCAGTTCGTTCAAAATTCAGAGTGTCTGTCGGAAATGAAGAGTAAATATGTGGTCAGGGAAATAATGGAAAATACAGTATGCGAATATTCTACCAAAAGCAAAGCAAAATAATGCTCGTGGCAATGTGAAATGACAATTCTTTGTTGTCCATGATGAAAACGAAACTAATTCAGTGTTCGAGTTGTATTTCATTAAAACCTTATATCTGCACATGAAAAGACGTGAAAAGATGTACCTACGTGTGGTAGGCCTATTTCATTTAAATTAACTATAACTATAACGTTAAAATGTCATTTAATATTATTTATCTGCAGTAATAAACTAAATGCTCAGATTCTGTTGCACGAATCATATATTAGATATAGGCGGTTTCCATGTATATGAGCAACGTCAGAAATACAAGTAATTTACTTCAACTCGTAAATCTTTGATAACTGGAATTGCATTCATTATAGTAGTATAATGTATACATTTTGGTTTCCACCAACAATGTATGGAATACATAAATCTAAATTGCATTAACGCATAGCAACATTGTCAGCGATATATGCTCGATGCACAGTAGTCATTACCTAATAGAATTAATGTTTTGCAATGATATGCAATTATAACATTTGCTGGATGTATTAAACGTTTCGTTGTCATGAAGCATAAATCATGCATATGCATGGACATTTAATTTAGCTGATGAGCATGTTTCATGCATGGAGTCTACATATATGAAGGATGTTAATGGCATAGAGGATGTTAATTCACTTTCAATCTGTGATAGATAATCTGATTTGCCTGTATATGCAGGTATAACTGCATTTTTCAAAATATCTATCAACCAAATTATATATGCAATCATGAAATTAAGATTCTGAGCAATAGTATAGACTTGCAACAGGAAATGTTATGGCATATTCAAAACTGAAATAGGATTCGTGCAATAATTTGTATCATGCGAGTATACATTTTAGTATATTGGATTTAGCAGAATTGTATTACGTACTCACTTAAAACTGAAATCACAGTATTTTTGGTCAATGAACGCTGCATGGCTGCTCTATATACAGGGTGATAAAAGGATAAGTCCTGAACTAGAATTTTTTCGAAAATGGTCACTTTTAGGTTGCTATTTATTTTCACTTTGCTCTTTTGGAACCTTGATCGTTACCTATACGGTGATTTTTAATTAACTATCTCTTTATTCCATTTGAAAGTGCAGGAAATTATATGTAGTTTGAATGCGCTCCATTCAGAAAGGATTATGCAAATTAGAAAACTATAACAGACAACCTTTCATATGTTGGCTTTCCTGCCTACAACGTTGCTCTCATCAGATGCGTCATATGTATTTGGATTCTTCATTGATTTCATATACATAGAACAGAAAACAAATATACTTGTTAGGAGAAAAATGTTTCATATACCTCTATGCATGCATGTGTAGGCCTTGTTTCGTGAAGGATTATAATTGAATCGCAACAATGATGAAAACCATGAAGCTGTATATCAAGGCCAGTCTGGAAGAATCTGAAAGTTTATGTACAGACTAATAAGGATTAGAGGAGACTGCAGTGTATCTATCTTCTGTGAATGCTGTTAACATACAGTAAATGGCGCAAGTGGGGGTCATAGAAGTAGCAAGTGAGTATGCTCTGGTTCATATCCCCTATAGGGCATTGGGGCCCCCGGGGCACGTGCCGGAGGGGTCACGTGCGCCCCTCCAACTCCAACTATTGTGACGCTTATTATTGGACGCAACAGATGGGCCTTTCTTCCATGTTTTAGAAAAATGAGGGAAGCTGGACTTTCGATGACCCCTCGCTTCAGCTTCTGGCTGCTGGATGCTGTTGTCCAGCCATTGGGTGCCCTGTGCACTGTACCTCCACCCCTAACCTAGCACCTGGGAGGAGTGGACGTTTTGGCCCTCCGGAGGAGGGAAAGAGTGGTCACCGCCAGGGGGATTATGCGATTAGGCGCAATTTTTGTGGCTGATTTGCACGGTCCGATTTGAGCAAATATTTTGACGTGGGTCTCGACCTGCCTCCCCCAGCCGGAGGTGGAGGAGGGAGGAAAGCAAGGAGAGGTGGTTGATGCCAAATTGGGCGCGAAATCGGTGTCCGTTCCGCCATTAGCTCAACGACCAAAAAGCAGGCATTCAGTCTTTTCGAGTTGGGGAGGAAGGTGATAAAGATGTCGGTGGAGTGAACTAAAAGAAGAAACCGGCATGGCAATAGCATGCAAGCAAGCACTGCCCCTCCCACTGCGAAAATTTGCAGAAGTGCTAGTGATGGTGGTGATCTCTCTGTTGTCGCAATCCATCAATCATCCACAAACTTTATGAACAGGAGGAAAATAAGGAGGAGGACGTGGACGGTTTTACGAGAGTATATAACCAACTTGGAAACGGGGAAAGAATTTGGCAGCACTAATATAATCACTGATTTAAATTGTGATCGCATTTTTTCATTGCAAAGTTGTACTACAGCTGTTGGACGCAGTTTAATTGAGATGTAGCGTTACGATGGCACCTCGTAAAAAGAAGAGGGAATTACTATATGTATGTACATTTCTGTCTTGTTAAGTACGAGCTAGACCAACTGCTGAGCTTTATCGATTTGCGAAAGGCGGCTGTATACTGTAAATGTTTGAAGAGATCATATAACTTGGCTCAGGAGAAGAACGTTTTATTGGCAGAGTTGGTGGGGAAACTTTCCCATAAACGAACACATTAAAAATGACTACATTAAAATATATACGAAAAGCCTTGATCAGAAAGATATTTCTCCTGCCAAATATTTTTTGCATGATACTATTTGACATCGTTATCAATGGAAAAAAGCAGACAGAGCATGCTATACTCAATGTAATTCTGGTATTGTTCTATCCGTATGGAATTGCAATGGCTATGCAAGCCATTTTCTAAATTATCATAGGTATTATTGCAGATACCACAACCTTCACAGAAGTTCATGAATTGCTTCATTAAACCAAACTAACAATGCATAAATGTAGTAATAAATAATGCATCATTCCGACATACCAAGCGTTAACCAAAAGTATTCCTTTATGTTTTATTTATACATATTTTGCTTATGACCGACATTACGAAACATGGTCAATTTTGTCCGTTCCACTTTGCCCGCACCCACAGGTTTTGACAAAAGCAAATACCGTGCATATATACAGCAATGGAGTTTCCAAATGCCAAATTCTAGTCTTTACTTCATAGTTCATATACGGAGAAAATTTAAATGGTAGGCTGGAGTTATTGTTGTTTGAAATCTAAATTAAATTGCATTGCATTTGTGACAATTTCTGATCAAAGCCAGCATTCGGTTAGCTCCACCCAATTAAATTATGCATTTAATGCATCTATTGTTTTTCAGTTTCTAAATTAAATTGATATATACATGATTAGATCCTGTAAGGTTATAAATTATGCGAATATAATATGAACCTGAAATTGTACGCTACAGAATATTGCACCTTCTCTGGATGCCGGAGTGTCAATACATTTTTATAGAAATTAGGATTTGGATAACGTAACTTTTTACCATACACATGCAGTATTATGTATAGGCTACATAATACTGCCATTCAAGGGAGGCTGTATAAATTAACGATGCTCGGCATGAATGCATGATTGTTCCGCAGCTTCCTAGCAATTCTCCAATGTAAAACCCTTTTTGAGTTTAAAGGTGAACTGACAAGGTTTTGAAACAAACGAACCCTGGAAAGTGTGTAATTCTATAGAATTTATGCCAATAAAACGATTGGCGCAAACAAAACTTTTTTAAAAATTGCTACAAAAAGTTCGAGTAGTTAAAGAGGTCGTTATGGAAGGACGGTGTTACCACGCAGGGTGTTACAGTGGCGAAATTTGAATTTTCAGCCAATGAGGCCAAGTGCTTCTGTGATTGTCAGCCAATGGCAGAGCTTATCAATCCACAGATATGAAACTAAATAATTCTTATCTGTGGCAAAAATGCTGCAAATGGCCTCAAATTTTCAAACAATGTTCCTAAATTAGTGGCAATCAAATGCTAGCTTTTTCAGGGTATGTTGCAAAAACTTGTCAGTTCACCTTTAACAGGTGGTTCACAAATAGTAACATTTTATTATGAAAGTCTGTACCATCAATAATTCTTAATTATTGCATCTGTACCCTAACCTTTTCAAACAACTACATAATTCAAATTGTTTAGTATGTTACATTTGCATGCCTATCCAATCATATTTACTTCCGGTTGTTGCCGGTGTACCTATATTCAGGGATCTGCAGATGCAGATGTCAAACAAAACCCAATCTAGCCCAATCAAGCCTCTGTTATGTTGAAAATTGGAGTATCGATTACTATCTGTAATATGGTTTCTTAACTATTAATATTTATCTCAAGTGCATGATAGCACTTGGAGGGGGGCGTGTGTTGCGGTTGCAGGTGGATTATTAATAGATCGATATTTTCTAAGCTGTAAAGGGCGTGTTGGTGGTCTTTTGGTGTTTGAGCTAGGGTTTGAGGGCCCGAGTGACCTCTGGCGGGGTCGGCGGCGCTATTGTTTGACCCCTGCGTGGGGCTCATCACATATTCATGGCGTGTCACGGAAATGGCGTGGGAAGAGAGGAGAATGCTTTGGTTGGCGCATGCGCGATCCGCATCAATTCACCTCCAAGAGACAATGTGTGCAATGGTTGGTCGCGACGAGCAATAATTATTCATGCGTGCAAATTTGGATGTGCATGCACAGGTTTGCAGTGCATATAGTGAACAGTTCACTCAATGATTCACTTTACCCCATAGGCTTTGCATCAGTTGGGACTCACTCGGCTAATTAATGAGCGCTCTTGATTGCGTGTTATTTTGGCGTTTGGTTTTTCTACAAAGCCGCTCGCTCCATCTCACATTCCTTTCAGCCGTCAACCTGTTTGCAGTTTTCACTCCATAAATCTAGATTGTTCTCACCTCGGTGCTCCGTTTGCGAGCCGGCCCAATTTGCGGTTTCCAACCGGGGGCCAAAAGCCATGGGATATTTATCGCGCCATTGCGCCTTCAGTAATTGGAGAGCACAAGGGTTAAAATCTGGACGACTATGTCTTGTCTTGCTTGTATTCATTCGCTTATCGCATTTATCGCCAAACTTAAAACCGTGACGGCAAACAACGGCTCCTATCTTGCTTTTTTGTGTGTATAGAAAATTTGCTGCAGATAAACTTAGCGACAAAATTCCACCAATTGCAATTTTTATGCAATGCAAACCAACAAGTATACAATAGTAGCTAGACAATGACATAACTGTATTTGAAAGTCGATTTCGCTTTAACTCCGCCAAACATGTATTTTTTTTGTCAAATTCCACCACCTATTTCATATAGTGATACAACATTGCACGTGTCAACTTAGATTTTTATTTCCGCCATGGTGCATGGCTCTTCGACGACCTCGATTGTTGTATATTGTTATTAGAGAACACTTTGTTCGACATTGTGTAATATATGCAAATTTTTCTTCCATATATTGCAGCTGCATTGTAAAGTAGGAGTATATACAGAGTGCGCAAATTCAGCTCATGTTTTGCTTATGATTTTCAACAAGCTTGGTGTCCAAAAAATAATTACAGAAGGTAATTTATTTGTCAATTGGATATTGCAGTGAAAATCCCTGTATAGGAGCTTCCTTGAAATCTTAATTGACTGATTAAATACAGTCCATTTCAACTCAACCTGGTAGTTTTCCTGGCTGGATGGAAACATATGTTACAGTGAGTTTACCTAATTTGGGCTTATAAGCTCGATTTATCCGATAACTAACGGTTTAATCAAAAACTTACCGTCAACAAAAATTGTTCCGGACGTCGAAATACATCTTCCGACATACTTTCCAGTATTCTCAGAAACTTGGTTTCCGTTTAGTAACCGGTTTTGACGAAACTCACGTGATGCCGTACACCTGCGGTTATGAAACGGAAACTAAGTGTCCAAGAATACCGGAAAGTATGTCGGAAGATACATTTCGACGTCCGGAACAATTTTGGTTGACGGTAAGTTTTCGATTAAACCGTTAGTTATCGGAAAAATCGAGTTTATAAGCTTAAATTAGCTAAAACTCACTGACTCAGTGTAACATATTGTTAACCTTGCCCATTTATTGTGAAACAAGCGTGAAACAAACGAATAATTGAGACTGTATTAAGTTTATGGGGAAGTAATTAATAGACAACCGTGTGTGCTTGATTGTGGGGGTTATCCGTAAATAATACCACCGTTTTGGAGCAAGAGTACATCAAGAGTTTCCCATGCAAGCATAAAGGTGTCGCTGGTAGACCACAGTTTACTGCCAACAATGCTATTCTGGACCATAAAACGTACCTTGACCCATATTGCATGTCTATTTAAAAAAGTTAAGGTGACACTTCAACCAGCGACACTATAGAATATTCTCCTGTCTATTCTGCACATTTCATGGAATTACAAATTTGTTTAAAATAGTTTCTGGTAATTTCTAGAAAAAATGTAAACAAACCAATTTAAAACTGGTGGCTGCACTGCATAGCATCCAATGAGAACCAAGCTCTGTATATTTTAAAGGCCATCATGAGGCAATGTTGCCATCTATTGACCCCAACACGTTTAATACGCTGTGTTCAGTTATTTACATTAATAAAAAGTGAAATTGGCTCTCACCAATTAGCGCTTGCAGTAACTTTCAGAAAAATGTTGTAATCTACTATTTCAGATGAAAGTTGAGAAAAACAATTTCATAATTAATCATGCATTCAATGACATTTGAATGCAGTGATACTAGTTGCAACTGGCCAGACCAGTTCCAAACATGCAAACAATAGTATTTAAGGACCTTGTTCTTTATCAACTGTCTCTAATGAGATTCCCATTGACTGTCGGAACTATAATTTGCGTATTAGCACATCGTTATCAAACTTGTGTTTTTCACAATTTTTGTTGCTTTATCCCTTGGCAATAACAGTGCGAATGTCATGTGAACTCGTGCTATAATATATGGCGAAATAGGTCAGTGACATTCTAAATCATATTCAAGGATTACAAAGCTCTGCAATTCCGGCTTTATCTGACATAAGTATGCAATATAAGCTATAAATATATTGTAATTGAATTGTGATTAATTAAACATTCCCTAGTTAGTTTACTACTATTCTTTATTTTTCCATATTTTGGAGTGGCTATTCTGCGAACGATTTTATATGAGACAAATGTTTCATAAGAACTGCATGCTAGATAAAGAAATGCTTTAAATAAGGTCTGGCTGTCCAGACCTTATTTGTGGTATACCACAAATTTATTGACTATTAAGTAAGAAACTTTTCAAGCAGATTATATAGAAACTATTGTATGCAAAACGTGGTAAACTGTTGCATTGCATTCCAGTATATAAACCGATATAAACTAGTATATGGTATCATGACATCATGCACCATGTAAGTATAGGTTATATTATTGATCAGGTGGGGGTTTGATAGCTATAAGAATACCCATAGATCATATAGCTTTGCATTTAGCATGTTAAACAAAATAACTCTTTTTAACATGATTTTAATACATTTTTGTTAAGAATTTCCTACGAGTTTTTCATAGGTAACCCATATAATTTATGTTTTATATTCATCTTTGTCTCGTTTGAACTTGTATCAAGTAAAATGTTGCATATATAGTATTATAACAAGTGTAATGTCTAACCATATCATAAAAAAAACTAGTTTTTAATGAACCTGCTTGGATTGGAATGCAACTCATTTGATAAACACGATATTTTAAACTCTGCACATGGATTCTTGTTTGCTGTTATCACATGATATTACTATAGTGCGTACTGCATGGTATTTATTACTTTGTAATTAATTCAATTTGTTGTATTTCGTATAGAAGAAATAGGATTACTTTTCCATTCTAAAGCGTTTGTAAGCCACTGAAAAAAATGATGACAAACTAAAATACGACATATTTTGGATCACTATACATAACTGCGAATTCAGTCTCGATACATAATACCCCTATTTTAAATTTTAGGGCACGTGTATACTTGGTGAAAACAGTTTTTACTATCAGCATTGACTGATATTTTCAGTCTTTATATTGTCTGCAGATTTGCTATTATTATCACCAGTACTTCTTGTATAACCATATACAAGTTCTATTCTTATATTATGCTTGTATATGGTGGGAAAAATGGAGTTTTAACAAGATGTCTGACATTTTGTCAAGATTCGTTTAAATTACGTATTAACTTTTGTCTTTAATTAAAATACGTGGGCTATCCGGAAAGTAGTGGCCGTTTTTTATTTAAAAATACAAAAGTTGTTGCGATATGAAATGCGAGTT
>JAQFZQ010002082.1:0-15620 GCA_034696005.1 Glomeris marginata
AGAAACGTGGTTTTAACGCTAGATCGACTGGTGCATAATACCCAGTGGTGCATCCATCCCCGGTCTCCCCTATTTATACTTGTTTAGTAGAAAGTTGAATCTCCTATTTGGTTGGATGAATATGGATGAAGTCAACACTGTCCTGCATATAAGTCCCACCTTCCTCAGGCTGTTGTAACAAACAAATCTTTACAGCACCATATTTTAGGATATGTAGGACCTACCCAGAAAGTTTCAAATGTAATATGTATAGGGATTTGTTGCAAGCTTGCTTGAGTTGGGATAGAGTAAAATCCAAATCTTATAGACATTGGGTGGTCCAACTTTGAAATGGGTGGGGCCAGAAACAGATTACAGGTATAAGAAGCAGGGGGGGGGGGGTTCAGTTTAAGGTCTAAGCGTTTAATCGGGCATTAAACGGATAGCGTTTGGTGCTTTTTGGAGGGAAGAAGTGGTACCTTTGTGTTGCTGCTTTCAACTTGGGCTTGGCACCTCCACATGGGGCTGCCAAGACCTTTGTGTCTAATTCTGACTTCTGCTGGTGATCCTATCCTGCTTTTGGCAACCGTAGGACCCACACACATAGGGCTACTATACTCTACCTACTACACACACATACATCTTTTTGCATTGCACGTGCCGACTTAGGCGTAATTCTCGAAATTTAATGGTTTTCCAATACAATAGTGGATCATATATGAAAGAGGGTTGGAAAAGTTTTATATCTAAATCCTGCTTGCCTATAATGTAAATATATTCTTTAGAATAGTGGCCGGATGAAGAAGCGAGATTAAGGGGTGAATGGGCGTGGCCTGGTGGCGTTTAATAACGGAAACATTTGAGGTGTATGCAAAGCCGCTTAAGAGCATGTCGAGCGTGTCGTTGTCAAAGGACCCAGCTTACATTAGATGCCCTTTGGTGCAAAATGTACAGCTTTTCTTCCATGGTTTCACTCTCTCTCTAAACGGCGGCAAACTGCAAAGGAGATGATAGCAGCTTTGGGGTTAAAGGGGGCGTGGCTTTCGGATGTCGCCTTTCGTTCCACTACCAACTTCTTTTTTACACTTTCTTCTCAATAATACTTACAACATTTGAGGCAAACATCTGCAGCCAAATGAAATCCTCGCAAAATCCTTCTTTTCTTTTTCCCAGATTTAAACAGCTGTGCAATAAAAAAGTTAGCCATTTCAAGAACTATAATTCATTTTTACACTTTTCACCAAGGGTGTGGTATATATAGCTATAGACAATTAAAGGTTGTCGCAACAACTTAGGGTTTCTGATTATATATTGCATGTAATTTTATTAGTTTTGGAGCTAGAAAACGCTGCTCTATATAGCTCTATATGAAGTATAACATATACTAGACAATAATGTAACTTTAATTGATGCAAAGTTTGCAATGTTATATTTGCTTTTTAATCCAGAACATGAAACCAAACACTTCTCTTAGAGGATAGTGCATGAATTATGATACAACCATCTTAAAATTAGCAATCTGGTTAAATTTGTAAAAGTCTTAGGAATAAATAATTTGATTTCAGAAAAATGTGGCATACATATATCTTAAAATTAGATGTCACTTGTGTTCACATCTTTAAAAAATGATGTCTGATTAGGGCTGAGAGTACAGAACATAAATTACAATAAGTTGTTTGCACAGTTGTGCAATTTACTGAAAGGGAATGTCTAGGTTTGAGACTTTGGTGCATGGGGTGTAACGGCCCACAAACTCTGCAAGTCTTGAATTGAGCTAAGAAGTCTTTAGACTAAGCGTTGGTGAACTCAACCATCCAAAATGTTTTTACGTAAGAACTTTAGTAGGTGATGGATTGTTGTTTCTGTATACCCAGCTGTAAATGGATTCGTGGTAAAGTTTTCCGAAGAAGTTTTACCCCTTTTTCGCACTTGAGTCGAAACTCTCGGCTGGGTGCATGCAAACTGAAGCGAGAAGAAGGCGTTTCTGGGTTGCCTTTTTTAATTTCGACTTTCTGCCAGCTTCATTTGGCAGCTAGACCAAACCCTCTATATAGGAGTAACACCGTATTTTATTGGAACCAAAATAAGTGTGTGCAACAGTTGAAATTAGCTTCTCTTGAAAATGCCACCATTCGTGTTTCTATTACTGAATTCTTGCCAATTTAGAAACACTTAATCTCTTCCGCGAGTCGTGAAAGCTAGGCTACATGCAGTCAGTGGGGTATGCACTATACCTATACATTTCTATAGCTATTATAGTAAAATAAAAGCGAATTAAGCATTTTTAATTAATGTAAATTGCATTTGTTTTAGATGACAGTAAAATGCATGCTGTAACTTATGTAATTTAATGCTGCATCTTACATTGTGCATGTTACTTAGAGCAACAAAGGTTATTTGATTGACATATTTCTTGCACACAAAATTCCCCTCAGTATTTCTAATAGAAACTGCAACAAATGTCTTCTCCAACGCACTTGTGATATTTGGAATGAGATATTTTGCAAGAGATGTATAATGTGATTTTGGAATTGCCCGTAGTCATTTTATAAATTCTGGTAAATTTTTCATAAAAACTAAGTGTGTAGCTCAGTCACTGATTTGAAGTTACATCTGGCACAACCAGAGGGTGTTGCATGCACAACTCATGCGCATTAGGAGCGTGGAATTCGTTGATTTGGAGTTTGAGGTCTATATGTATATACAGCATAGGCTATAGGGAAAAGGCGTTTGCATTGTGTTCTATGCATGAATTGAATAACACTGGGTGTTTTTGGCAATGGGTCTTGATCGTTGGCAAAGGGGATGATGATGGTGGACTGACATGACATTTTGGATATAGGGCTCAGTGATAGGGCTCAGCTGGCGTAACCTTTGACTTTGCTGTCGACGACTGCTGCACACCCTGCCAATCAAAATGCCTGGGGGATATTGTTGCAGGCTACATTGCATTGTCATTGTGTCGGCGCAGGTGCAAAGCCTCATGGTCCTAGTGGTCCTGGTCTCAGTGACCGTGTGACGTCTTTATCGCCTGGTCCACCACTCACTTACGTGTAGGATTCCAACTTAGATCCATTTTTCTCAAGTGTGCGTGAAGCGTGAAAAAACGTCGCGTTGCTCTTTATGCCCTCAATGCTCTCTCATTATGCATGCTACCTTGCACAGGTCTGCCATAGAACTGCAAGACATTTTTGCAAGTATGTGATCGAAGTTTCCACTTGGCAACTCTTGGACACGTTGTCGATCACAAGTGATCCCATCAGAATCACCTCTACACTATACTGTATATGTTGAACATCACTGATACTGAAAGGGATATATGTGACTGAATGATGGAGAATTTGCAAGTTTGCTATTCAATGACTTAATATATTAAATGTCACATTGGAATTTACAGTGGTGTTGTAAATGCTGAGTGAAATTCAGGTTTGGATAGAATATGTGCAATGTTCGGATTAGTGAAAAGTTCGGATTACACAGATTGCACTTAACATTTGCCAATTTAAACATCGCAAAGCATCTAAGATATACAAACATCAGCAATTACCCAGCACCGAGACACACCAACACGCCAACACAGCCATGCACGCAGAAACAATAATCTATACCGAATATATACTGTCATTAAGATTAGAATGCATTAATTATAATGGAGCTTTAACATGTATAAACAGTCAAAGCGAACAAACCAGTGTAGCAATCAACCAAATGCCTAAAGAGCCAAACATCAGCGAAATAACACGTGTGCGCGCTCGGGTACGAACAGCGGTGCTCCTGCAAAAGGTGTATAAGACAGCGCAGCAGCTTAAAAAATTACACATTCGGATTACACGGCAGTTCGAATTAGCGGGGTTCGGATTAGCGAGAGTCAACTGTATACAGGGTGTTAATGAATACATATTACAAACTCAGGAGTGGTAGAAGGGCTATAGTAGATGAAATATTGCTAATCAACCCATCGGCGGAAATGTCAACTAACCGCGCTATGGGCACTCAAAGTGCAAGAATCCCCCTGATGGAAGCTGCCCTGCGCTTTACTGGGAAGCCTACTGTTTGAGTTATGCACTTTCCTGTGAGCAAGAATTTGTTCATATTACCAGCGGAAATAAAGGAAAAGTACATAATCTGTGTTTCAAAATCAATTTCTGTGATGTTTGTTGTTACCCATAAGTACAACCGGCAGCGTCACATTACCAGTATTGCCAGTATCAAACCCCGACCCCTAAAATGAGTCGACGCTTCTCATTTCCAGCACAATCTTTCATGGCACTTACAGTAGTATAATGTTTCACATCGCAACTCATAAATTTGAGAATTGCGCATTAAATCTAGTCATTGAATTAAATTCCTGATACTGGTCCTTTGACTGTCTGAGGGCAATCAAGGATAAAATGATCGAGTACAATGATTTACCAATTATGTACTTATACATGGCCAATAACGTGGGGCTCTTATACCATATGTATATGTACTATATGTATATGCATGGAACGGAGTGGAAAGTTGACAAAAGACTTTTCCGGAAGTTTTTCCTTCTCCGAGTTATTTCCGTTATTTGTTTTGCCCCACGCGTTGCAGTTTTGCATGGATAGGACCTCACACAGTGACATTTTGTGTGGAAGTTTTTCCGGCTCATGGTTTTCATATTTTTCTGTTGCCTCCATTTTTGTCCGCTTGTCTTTTCCATCTTCTCCGGTTTATCTCCACACCCGGAACTCGTTCAACTAGAAATCTACTCTTCCTTGCACACACACATACATACACACATGGATTTTTTTATGTGCATGTGTTATTAGACAGAGTATATAGAAAATGAAGAAAGAATAATAGGGAAAAAATCCATGTGCCTCCGGGTTTTTGGGGCATGATTTTTGGGTGTTGCATGATCATGGTGATGATGAGGATGATGGGTGCGGAGAATGGAGAGCCAAACGTCTCCTTAAATCCGCCCACTCCAGCAAAGATATGGGCTAGAAAAGGCCCAATTATTGAACGATTTGCTGTTGTTCATGGCCGACTAAACTCTTGTCTCCGTTTTTCAGGACCTAAAACACGCAAGCTCAATCTTTTGATGGATAGGAAACTCAATTGTGGGGCCCTTTTTGTTTTTGCAACCAAAATTATGGTTCCAACGTATGTATATATATGTATGGCATTCTTCATGCATGCTGTTGTGCAAGGAAACCAAAAAAGTGGAGGAACGTGTTCGGCGAACGGCAATGATTACATGGTAGGACTACAACGTCGAAGATATGTATGTGTACGGTTATGGACGAGACATGCATAAATCGCAACACGTCCTCTGGTTGATTGGTTGCCAAACTGGCGCTGACAACATTCCCTACGCATCACCGATCCCTTGTTTTGCACTGTCTGTGTGTGTATACGAGGTTTTATACGCAATCCGCCTATTTCATGCATGTGTTGGCGCTCCATAGCGCAAACAATGTGCTGATGGATCAATCCTGGCAATGTATTATGCACGCCTTATAAACAAAGAAACTTGAATTGTGCAACATGATTCTGTGTATAGGTATACAGGGGTTGGACAAAATAATAGAAACCCTTGTGCATTATTGACTATACAGGTTGTATACAGTCTGCAACAAAATCATAGAGGCACCCCATTTTCCAACAAAATTTGTGAAATTCAAACAACTATTGGAACTAAATATGTGGCAGCTCCGCTCGGCATGTTCTAGCAAACAAGGATTGAAAAGTATGAGTTTATTGAGAATTTGGCATCCATGTAATTAAAAGAAATGAAAATATATGGGTGCGACAAAATTATAAATGCACTTTAAACAAATTGAAATCAATGTTAGTATAAACTCATTTTGCCGCTTGACTGAAACGATGTGATCTGGCATAGAATCATATAAGGACATAATGTTCGATTTTGGATGTCTCATTTTTGCGTCACGATTGCAGCTTTCAGGTCTTGGGTTGACAAAAATTGTCTACCATCTGCGTAAACATCATGAATAAGCATCTCCCACAGATTTTCAATAGGGCCGAGATCAGGAGAAATGCAGGTGACTTGAAAACATGAATGTTATTCAATTTAAACCATTCCATAACTTTGTTGGAGTGGAGCGTTGTCCTACTGGAACTTCCATTTGGCCCCAGCCAGCGATCGAATGCCCAAATTGTGGAAAATGCAGTAGGCTACTTGTAATACTATATAGCAATCTGCATTTTGTCGGCCTTCCAGAAATACCACATCACTCATATTCTTGTACCTCATTGCTACCCAGATAATCACTGAATCACATACGAAACAGGACTGCTTCCATGTCTGCAGATCCATCAGGGCTATCCAGATAAAACTTTTTCTCATCAGAAAATATAATATTTCTTCATTCCTTGGTCCAACCCATGTATTGCCTTGCAAACAAACATCCCACTTCGTGATGTTGCTTGAGCGCAGGTTGTCTCAGCTTCTTACTCTGGATATGTGGAGCCCCTCCGAGATAATGTTGAACAGTTCTGATACTTGCTGTCACTCCAGCAGCAAATTTTATTTGCCTAGCAGTTTTCAGGGAGTTTTGAGCCATTCCTTTCATTACATGAAAACCACTTTCACAATAAATGCATAATTTTCAATCCTCGTTCACTATGTAGAACATACCAGGCTGCCACATATTTATTTCACATCAATTGTTGTTCGAATTTCAAAAATTTTGTGGGAAAATGGGGTGCCCCTATGATTTTAATGCACACTGTATCTTCAACATCAATATATACAAACATATGTCCCAAAATGTATAATGTCTGAGGAAGAGCCAAGGCACTGCTATTATACACTTCGTCCAGCCAGAAAAGGGAAGTTTAATTTGTGACACTTGTTTATTATCTTACAATATGTTTCTATTAATTTTATTTTAACATATAGTATTTTATTATGTTCTATAACATTTATTTATCAGAAAATTAGTGTATAAATGTTATACCATACAATATGTTTAACATCCTAACTTGTCGCGTCACATATTTTCTGTTTGATCATTGCTTCTCCGCGATGCAAGTCATTATTATTTTTTGAAAGCAATCTTACACGAAAGAAAGTATATAAAAAGAATAAGAACCGAAGTTTTAAATGTAGCATTCTGGTGTGTATAACTATAGAATAGGGGTGCACAATGTACTAATTTACATGCATGAAATTTGCATTTCGTGCATTGGGAAGTGACTTTTTCTTAGTGGAATGTGTATTTATCATTTGCTATATAATCAGGTTACTCAGCAGAAAAAATAGAGGTTGTTGGTGGTGGTGGTGATGGGGTTGGTGGGAAAAGGGGAATCGGAGGGGAGGACAGAAGTCGTTTTGGGCCTGCAACTGCAGGGGTGGGTATCTCACACTTGAGACCGCTGATTTGAGACCAGTAAACTGTCGCAATGGTTGGTTTTGCGTTCACAACACAATGATTAATGGCGCCAAAGGCTCGTAAACAAGGTGGCTACGTGATTACCGGTTGTTTATAACGTGCCCTTAATGGCCGTCTTCGGTCTGCCGATGACCCCTGGGCTACACCCACAACCCCATCCCTCCACAGCCCTCAAGTGCCAACTTTTAAGTTGCGATGGTTAAGGAGAATATTAGAGGGCGCATGCGCAACTACTAACCCGATCATTATTGCACCACTAAAGCTGCAAGCAAACATGCCAACTGCATGTTCATGTCGGCCATGACACACGTCCACCATATAGCCTACATAATTATCTCTTCCTCACTTTCTATCAGCCAGCTCAAACAACGACTATTTGCACTGGCCAGGAATTTCAACATTTTTTGCTCCTACAACACATGCTCTACACATTGCTATTATTATTACTGTATATATTTTATGGGGAAATGTTTTTTGTTGTTTTTTTGCACACACTTCCATCATGCATGCCAGCTGCGAAGAGTAGAGACTACATGTACATGTAGTGTACATAGGATTATTAAATGATGTCATTTCTGGCACTCAGCGTGCATTAATCCCCGTGAACAAAAATGGAGGCAGTGATTGACGGGTCAATCCAAATTTTGTTGCAATATGAATTCATGCATCCTGCGCCAACCATGCAACACACGTGCAATGCAACTGTACGTGTTTCAAATCTAAACCCCTCTTTAATTGCATGGCTAATTTGGAAAAACGATCGCACACTTCCATGAGCACATGCGCTTTCATATGCAAAACCAATGTTGCGAATGAATACAATGCAGTTGCGTGCACTTTCCTATTTCTTTTTTGTTTGTTAAAAAAATTAAAAACATTGCGGCGAAATAATGCACCTATATGCAGAAAGTTTTGAATTTGCAACAGGAATTTTAAACTATGCATGTAAAACTGACAAAAAAATATGACATCTTTTCTTGCTTATTTTCTAAATATTTGACTTTGCAATGCAAAGTGTTGCAATTGTTCTATGTATTAAAAACATATGTTATTAGAACATGTTATTGCAGTTGGTACATACGACAATTGCATTATTTAAATAGTTACCTTCAATGCCATCTATACTCATGGATATACAGGGTGGACGGAAAGTCTAAATGCAAGCAATCACTTCCAAACCATTGTAGGTAACCGAAACTTGAATAGGGGGACAAATAGGAAATAAAGGGTTGCAGACACAATGGTGTGTTTCAATTTGCTGTACGACCTTTGCTTCAATGTCATCCGTGTTCTAATTTTTGAATTATTTGAGATAGTACAAAAACGTGAATTAGTGGCATGGAGAGTACTGAATTTGAATGCCAAAAACGGTGGAATCAGGAATTTATCGCAAGACGGGAATTAACAGGAAATGTATGCGGCCAACATCGCAGACAGATGTATAGAGCGATGCAGCGAAACCATTAACAGGGGCTCACAGCCTGACGGGAGAGTATCGCACTTTTGTTGTTACTTTTGTTGTTACTTTTGTTGTTAAGGAGTCAATTAAAATGATGGTTCTCCAATAACGACGCAACTTTACCATCCGCTTCGCCCTCGATCGGCTTGACCCCATACGTTCCCGATTAAAAAACTCCTAAACAACAAAAGCGCGATGCTCTCTCGCCTGAACCATTTGTATGTATTAAAAACAGCATGACCACAGCTCTCTAACGGCACAACCCCCAATGCTGTACCCACACTTTACCCTTTGCAATTGTCTTCCCAAATGGGGACCATCTTTCTGCCGCACCCTGTATAACATGTGAGAACTTTATAACTTGTGCTGAGACCTTATAACAAACATTATTATTCTCGCTAATAATGAAAAATAGGTCCTTCCAATTATGTAATGGCAAATATGTAAATCGGGAGGACGTATAACGGGAGATTACTGTATACTATGGCAGCATCAAAAGGCGGCCATCTTGAATAGTTATTTGCACAGCTCTAAGGAACGTTTGGAAATGAATGTATATGTATGATGGGCAATTGGGTCGTATGTGAGTTATTGATACATTAATGGCTGTGGGTGGAGGAAGAAGGGCCAGGAGAATGTGATCTGGTTTGCCCAGTGCCCTAACTGCATGTATACAACAGGGCTGGTGCATGTGGAGTCTGGAGGCGGTATAAGAAATAGGAGGTTGGGTTGCATGGTGAGGCTAAATTTCGTCACGCATGTCGGCATTCACTGCTGCTAATACATCTCTTGGCTTTTGGCAAATGTTTCTTTGCTTTCTTGCTGCTTCTTTCTCACGAACGCCACGCCCACCCCATACGTTTGTTGCAAACAAAACTGGCATTACTTTCAACGACTCGCCTCTTATCTCATCTTCTGCGAAATACATGTGTCAAAATTCCTCTCGATCGATGAGCAAAA
The DNA here is from genome assembly GCA_034696005.1 of Glomeris marginata. NCBI lineage: Eukaryota > Metazoa > Arthropoda > Diplopoda > Glomerida > Glomeridae > Glomeris > Glomeris marginata. The sequence goes on from JAQFZQ010002082.1 coordinate 9,787, forward strand.
GCAACATGCTGCGTGAATTTATCAACTCCAACCTGAATTACGCCATTCTTTTCCACGATTATTAGTGTAGGCCTACTTAACTGTTTTGCAATAAAGCAAGCAGCGACGGAAGTTTACGCCCACATTCTGACGTCATGCACGCATATTGATTTATTACCAGTCTTACGTTATAGTGTGCTATCTGCCCTCTGATTTTACAATCAATTTCGGTCAAAAATGAAGATTGCTTGTGCCACAAATGATGGAATACCTTAATCAGTTTCCTAATTGACAATCGCATGAAGCGCAGCCTCGAAAAACGATTCAACTAACATTTTGACTAAAATGAGTTATATTTGCATAATCACATTCCTGCTGCAGACATTCATCCTCTTATATGAAATTTGTTTTACACCTGTACATTGTATGAGTACAAAAAGACAATTTGAAATATTTTCTGTCATTTCACTTGCTTGCTGCATTCATATGCATACCTTTAAGTTGCACGTGACAAAGTGCAGGAAGTCTGCAGCGAATCTTCAGCTAATGTGTACCTTATGTAATTACCTGCAGAATATAGTACATTCCTGCAGATTTCTCACTTACTTCCTGCAGATTGCCACATATTATTAGACTTGCAACAAATATTTGGTAGGTATGTAATTGTTTGACATTCAGACCTACTGCAGCATAGCTGAGTGAAGATAATTTCCATAGGAGATGCAAATGACTGAAAATGCATCACTTGCATGTCTCAAACTTTTTATTAATGCAGTTGCATGCAACTCAATACAATTTATGTTAGGGATCTGTACTGTGTGCAGGGAGTTTTTCAGTCCTTGTTCTAATTCAAATTCATAGGTATATATAGTTAGCTATGAAGATTGACAGCAGTTAGTGTTTTAGAAACAAGTTAAACTTTAAAACGGTAGGTATGCAGGGGAAATGAAAAATTGGCTCTCAACTGTGCATGCGTGCATGAAGGGGTGGTAGAGAGAGAGTTTGAAAGAGGGTAATTTTCGAAAAGGCAATACCTTTAGGCTATGGCTTCAAAGTGCCCCCTGGTGAGCGCTAATTTACCCACGCACCGGGGGTGAGGAACTATGTGATGGACGTGGAAAAAGCGTCAATTTTGGTGCCAAATGTCCACCTCTTATATTTAGAGCTTTCCACATGATCGACTTGCAATCGCACTTCAAATCCATTGTAGATTTGTGAACAAGACTTCGCCTTTCCAATGTCACCACTATAGATCCCAATATGTGATCTTTCATTTGTTGGCCATGCAGGCCCTATACAATATGACGAATGTGGCCCTTATCTATGCAAAATCAAAGATTGGGGTTGTGCAGCTTGAGTATTTGACCATTGTTGTGAATTCTACAAAGTTCCATTCAGATATCATTTATAATACACTATAGCTTCAGTGCAGAAATAAGTAGCATTATTTGGCTTTTCTGCTGTACACGGCTCATATATGGGCTTCACTGCAATCTTACAACTGTTACAACTGTTAAGTCCACCTGTGATTTGCAAAACTCTGCCCACTTTTTTTTTACTCTAATCATCATTACTACACATGGAAATTATTAAAATGAGAGATAATTATTTTTTTGTTAATAAACGTTCTTAATGTTAATTGACTTAATGTCATACGTATTTGCTTGCGTATGTGCAAGGTCTTGACTGTACATTTTGCTCAAGTCTTTATGAATTTTCATAAAGGTTACACTTTTTTGCTCATGAAGAAAATGTGTCACTGCAAGGACTTCAAAACTTTCAATTTGGAAGGTCCTTCATTCCAAAGGGCAAGTGTAACCCCACAGAAATTCATGAAGAATTAAGGAAGTTTATTGTCCAGACCTTGCACATTATGACTGACGTGTTTGGTCTCATGAAGAAGGACCTTGTCAAGCAGCAGATGAAAAGTTCCAAAATGGGACTCAAAAGTGATTAAATCTGCAGTTAATTGGAATGGATATTTTTAAAAGATGGCGTAGAAAAACTTTTACCACATTAACACGAGTGAATAAATAAATTTGGTAATTACACGGAAAAAAGGTAAAGTTATGTACTTTGTAACAAAAATTAGGATTACCGGATTAGTGCATTACTTTTTTGAAAAATGATTGCAACTAACTTTTTGACTGCGCCTCATATAATTTTGTGGTTTCGATGTCCTCAACATATTTATTAAGACAATACAGTAGGGTTGTAGTAGATATTGTATAAACATTATTTGAGGATGTTCATAAGTTTAAACTATATATAGTGTTGGAGCAATTATCAGTTGATTCATTTCTATAGGAGTTAATTAATTTTTTCTTCAGTGCTAGTTTAAACTAGTTACTGACAAATTTTCATATTGAACGTACATACTATACTAATATTTACTAAGATTAAATGAACACAAAATGAATTTAATTCACTGCATAAAGTATAAATTGCCGGTCACCTATCTTACATACATTGTGAAACTTGCCAAGTGTCCTCGTAGGGCACTTCAATTTTTATCTTTGCATTTCAGCTAGCTTTGAATTGCTGTTTGAAAATGGGCCGAGATGACCAGCATTTATGTGAAATGGTGCCAAGTGCGATAACACCATCATTTGGATGCAATTTGAAATTGCAGCAATTGAGGCAAATCGCTTATATACGTGTCCGAGCTCCCAAATCAAGGAACAATTCTCGCCGATGACCATTACTGTCCAACGTTGCATGCCCAAATGATGGTTTGGACCTCCTCGCTTCGTCTCAGCTCAAAATTGCACCCTGAATACATATATACATAACAACTTACATGACCTATACATGCTCTTCCTTCTTTCCCATCACAGTGCAAATCACCATAAGGCCACTGGACATTCGGTATGGCCCTTTGTAACCTATCATCACAAATCCATACTCCAATCTCCCTAAATCCATATACAGTCTTTTTATATTTTTATAGCATGAATTTGTTTAAATTTTCATACAAAGGGCCAAATTCTCAGCAGGAAAAACTTTTTTAAGTGTCCCACCATCCCTATACTTGAACAATTTTTTATTTTGACCATGCTATGAATGACATGTACAGGTTTTTGTCTGCCATGTATATTTTTTCCATTTGTGGGATTATATAGGGTGGGATATTTTCCCAGTGTCCGCTGTGGCGGATGAATATCACATTTGCAAAAGATGGATGGAGGGGTGTGCTTTGGTTTTCGATTCGTCGATTCAAACATATCTCGAGAGTTGAAGATTGGGGAGGGTTTTTATTTGAATTAGGGAACTATGTATATGCTGTATCATGTACCTATATCAATTTATTTTCCCCACAATTATTAAACTTTTTTGATGCTTTTGTGGTAGACGTTGTTGTTGCTTGGCATGTGAGTTGTTGCACATGGAAATTGTATATGTATTTCGAGCATTGCAATTCATCGATCGGCACAATTTCCGATTGGCCCCTCCCCTTCCGACAATTGCACTTGTGACAAATTTGAATGCCAAATTGTTGACTGCAACCAGTGTGGCGAAAGAATCACCTCTAAGTGCATGCAGGTCAGCCGTGGCAACATTACAAAAGGTTTCGATAATAAATCTCTGACTTTGGACCCCTCCCATGGCGCCATTTATATCCTTCCGCTAAACGCCATATTGTACTTCAAAAAGCCAACCATGAGAGCCTTAAGTACAAGCATGCATTTACATGGAAAGAGAGAGGCCAGCCATTCATGGCCACCTTAAGGGCTATCATCACATTGAACAGGGCCACGGGGTTCAAACATATAATCGCAAATTTTCTCCGTTTTCTTAAACAATTGATACAAAATCTTATATCTGTATAGAGAAAACCTGTGCTGTGTTTGTCAATGCAATCTTCGGAATTAGTTTGTATAAAAATACGAGATAAACTTTAAGGAACTTGAGGTATGCATGACACAAATATGGTTACAATTTGAAATTTGTAGACCATATTAGGATTATATAAGACACAATTAAAATTTTGTTCTAAATTGAATATCTTGTACATATCAGTACATAAAATTAATGAAATAGTGTGATATGCAGGAAAGCTAGTCTCTTATCTTTGTTTGGCAGAAAAGCTTGACAATGTGAAATTACTAATAGTGATGTTATTTCCTGCCAATTAAAATATCAGGATTAATATTAAATAAATTTGCTGCATTGGTTTGCATTTATACTGTAATGAAAATGAAACACAATATCAATATTTCCTCATAATGTTTATATTTTGTTTTTTGATTACGTACTGCTCACATTAATTATTGCTGTCTTAATGATATACTTTTGCATTATTATAACCTAGTTTGTTTCTAGACAGGCGTGTTTCCTATGTTTTACCACGTTTTGTAGTCTATATATACAATCGTCAAAAGATTTTTTTTAGCGAAAGTAATTTCATCATTCTGTATGTGCAAGATATATTTTCAAGGACTGTATTCAAGGGCAATAACAAAACATTCAGCTGAAAAATGTGTGAAGGTTATAATAATTAACATGTTCAATATTTTGGTAAATGAAGTCTGATCATATTCCTCATCTCTTTTCCAAGTACAAGGTGTTAATATAAAACAATTAATACAGTGTTTTTATATAGCATACCTACATTAAGGTATACATTCATTATTTGATAAGATAAATTTCCAAATTAATATATAGAGACAGTTACTTAAAAAAGTTTTAATTTGCACGTTTTTCCAAATTGCAATGCATGCATGTATTGAGTTCTGTAAACTTGAGTTCATTTTATATGGTGTCATGCGCAATAAGTGGGTATGTAGTTAATAACTTCCGCATGGTTATACATAAATAACCATTCGTGTTTCTTTGTGCAAGTGATTCATTCGTGCACGTCAATCATATTATGCAAATTCAACTAAACCTGTTTAGTAATCTGCAAGATAGTCTGCAATAATACATTTGCAATGCACTAAGACATGTTATGTCACATTTAATTACGATAAACATGCCTTTCAACTTTTAGTACATACAGTAAAAACATTTGAATGAATAAATAATTTGTAATTTATATGCATATTATTTAATGGTGGCCTACATATTTGCTTTTCAACATTTGCTAAAATAGTTTTCTGCAGGTAAATTTTCAAATATTTTATTAAGTTAATTCCAAGTGCAGTAAACTCATTAAGACCATTCTGTAGATATTAATGTAATTTTAATAATAATGCTGAATAGCCTATTACATACTAATGACAATTCTTATTGAAAAGATATGCAAGTTTCACATCATGCAGACTTTCCTATTAATATATTTAAATTTGGAACATCTGATTTATTTCAGTTTCTGTAGCCGAAGTTGGTTTATTGGCGTAATTATTTCTCCAGCTTAATTGTTTATTAACTTGTGCATTTGGCTGATTTGGGTAAATATATGGTGAACCTCGTTTTTGAAGGGTGCATGCACTTGATGGCCCTATTTTCTTTACAGCCATCCTAATTTTTCTTGGCACTTGTTTTCATTCAATTCAATCCCTTGCTGCGCATTTATAAGTTCATTATTTTTTCGCGTCCTCGCACATCAATGGCTTTATTATTGCTATATGATCGCAAATTTCTCTTCCCCTTTTGTCTACGAACCCCTTTTTTTTTTCCTTTTAATTTTGTTGCTCAGTTGTGCTAATATAACATGCATTACTCCCTCAATTTACATCCTCTTATTTCCGTTGTTACCCAAAATCAATTTGCGTCACTCGTACTTCTAGTAGGAAAAATATTACAGGAATTAATTAAACTGCATGTGTTCAAATATACAGTAGGGGAGACCGGGGTAAGTTGGCCAATTTTGAACATCCTATTTTTTTTCTAGCTTCAGAGCACAACTGGAAAAG
>JAQFZQ010002083.1:0-15616 GCA_034696005.1 Glomeris marginata
TGGAAAAAGACGCATGTGGAGTGGGATTTATTGTCAACATCAATGGTCAACGGTCCCATAAGGCAAATATCATTTTATAGAACATTATATACATGTTGATCTCCATGTAAATCTTATGTTCAGGGTCAATTTTATACAAACTTTAACAGAATAACAATAATTAAAAATATTGTAAAACTTTTCTATGGTAATATTTTACTGCCATGTATTGGTTATAACTTAATATGTACATTTATTAAAAATATCACAAGTATGTACATTGGAAATATAATGCCCATTGCTAAAATATATGAAGAAGAGTAATGTGAGCAATATGAAGTTATAAAATGGATTTTAGTTTAATTAATTCTGCGTTGTGTAAAGAAAAATATAAGTGAATAATATTTATTTAATGTGTTTAACTGCAGATTCTGAGAGATGCCGAAACCATTTCACATAGAATGGAGCACAGAGGTGCCTGCGCATGTGACAATGACACCGGAGATGGAGCAGGTGTCATGACAGCGATCCCTCACCAATTCTATCAAAAAATTGCAAGGTATGTATGTATATAGGTTTTTGCAAAACACTTGAGGTGATACAATGCTCAAATTGTAATAACATGCACTTTACAGCGAAACTTTAGGCTTTCAGCTTCCTGCGCCGGGCCGGTACGCCACCGGTATATTGTACCTCGATGACAGGACTTCACATACCAGTGAGCAACTCTTCAGCGAATTGGCTGAAGAGCACAAGTTACAGGTGAGCAAATACTTGTTTGATTAAAACATAAGAAGCCGTGTAAATATTTTAATTAATTCCAGGTTATTGGGTGGAGAACGGTTCCCAAAGACGACAGCTGCATAGGGCAAGTGGCGAAAAGCGGGGAACCGTTTCTGCGCCAGGTCTTCGTAACCGGTCCTCAAGAGACCAAGGAGGAGTTCCAAAGAAAGGTGTTTGTGTTAAGGAAACAGGCTACCCATCGGATCCCGGCCAAAGGAAGACGGTTCTACATTTGCAGTCTTTCTACAGAAACTGTCGTTTACAAGGTTGCTTGCTTGACCACGTGAAATTGCGGTTTTGGAATACATGTAAAATTGGTGTCTATTGAGGAAATGAATGTGGTGTATTTTGTACAACTATTACAGGGACAATTCACTCCATCACAGTTGTGGCTTTACTTCTCCGATCTGAAGGATGAAATGTTTGAAACTTACCTGGCCCTCGTGCACGCGCGCTACTCCACCAATACTTTTCCAAGTTGGGAGAGGGCACATCCTCTACGGTGCTTATTATACTAAGAACGGTTTCAGTTAGACATTGTCCACAGATAAGTGATTGCTACTGTTGTGTCCATTTATATAGGTTCCTTGCGCATAATGGCGAGATCAACACCCTGCGTGGCAACGTGAACTTCATGCAGGCTCGCGAAGGAGTAATGAAGAGTGACATCTTCGGTGCTGACCTTTCTCGCCTTTACCCCGTTGTTGAACCCGATCTTTCAGATTCAGGCTCGGCTGATTGTGTTCTCGAGTTCCTGGTGATGGCAGGAGGAAGGACACTTCCCGAGGTGAATCGACTCTTGTTAATTAAATTTCACTTTTACTCATGACACACATGACAGGGAAGTGTTACCTGCTCGCTGAAGGTTAATGCATTTGAATTGCAATTACGCCATGTTTGCCATGTAACGTTGAGGAAAACAATGAGGCCAACTCAAATATAATTTAAGTGCAATCCATTAAAGAGCTCTGTGTGATTTTGCGGTTTTGGCAAATTTTTACTTCCTTTCAGTATAATATTTCACCCATAGTCACATGCTGATTATTTGGTTTTATATCTATTAGGCAATAATGACAATGGTTCCTGAAGCCTGGCAAGACGATGACCTGATGCATCCCGAGAAAAGGGATTTCTACAGATGGAGCGCGTGTGCCATGGAGCCTTGGGATGGCCCCGGTACGTATACTTTTATCTTCTGCTGTACTGTATTACTTTGTGCGTTTGATCCAATGAATGAAAATCACTGTATATTTAGCTCTTTTGACTTTCACCGATGGACGATACATCGGTGCGATTCTGGACAGGAATGGCCTTCGGCCATCGCGGTACTACTTGACCAAGGACGGAGTGATGGTGATGGCCAGTGAGGTCGGGGTGCTTGACTTTCCCGCAGAGAACATCCTGCAAAAGGTTTTGACATCCAATTGGTTTACTGAATGAAGGTTGCCAAGATGTTTAAGCTAGATGACAAAAACAAATTACGCCCGTAATGCGAATGTGATTGCGTTTTATTGGTCTAGGGTCGGTTGAAGCCCGGCCGAATGCTTTTAGTGGACACTAAGGAAAAGGTATTCATCCGCGATGAAGAACTGAAACTGGAAATTGCACGCCAGAGACCGTTGGCAAAATGGTTGCGCAAACTGGTAATTGCGGATTTCTATTCCGAATTAACAAACATTAATAATTTACTATATGGAAAGTGTCCTTTAATATGACAATTGCCAATTTGAGTAGGTTATATTAAAACGCAGTTTAAAGTAGTTTGACAGCATATTTTCCTGCAATTATTTCAGATAACCCTGGAAGAAATGCGAAAAGCAGACACCTCGGGAGCTGTGAATGGCCAAACCGAGATCTTGAACACTGTAAATGAAGTGAACGGCATCAACGGTGTGAATGGCATATCAACAACCATCAACGGTACAAATGGACAGCACACGTTGAGAGATATCTCCGCTGTTGACCGCCGGCTCGCTCTCTTTGGCTACAATGCGGAAACGGTGATCCTCTTGCTGCTCCCAATGGTGACAACAAAGTAAGCTGATTATCTTTGCGTATTTGCTTTAAATATGTGATCACTACTAATATAAAATGTTATTACGGTGATGTTTTAGAAAAGAGGCTTTGGGAAGCATGGGTAACGATGCCCCGTTAGCGTGCTTGTCTCAATTTCAGCCCCTACTCTACGATTATTTCAAGCAACTGTTTGCGCAGGTCACCAATCCGCCGATTGATCCATTTAGAGAGAAAGTTGTCATGTCACTGGTAAAACCCTCATCATTTAACGACATAAATATATAAATTATAACATTGTGTCCTTTCTTTTAGGAGTGCCCCATAGGCCCCGAAGCAAATATTTTAGAGCCAAGTGCTCTGCAATGCAGAAGGCTTTGTCTGAAACAGCCAATACTTTCCCTGACCGATATGGCCGTCATTAAAGCAACTAACTATAAAAACTGGAAGGTGTGTGTGCTGGGAAGTTTTTGTTGTCATTACAGTGCACATTTTGACTTAGAATATTGTTATTTTGTGAATAGGGCCTAATATTTTTTCTGTACTTTCAGACAAAAGTTATTGACACTGTTCATGCTGTTGAAGAAGGGCCTGGTGGAGTTGCAACGGCTTTGGATCGCATCAGTCAAGAAGCCTGTCAAGCGGCTCGCGATGGTTACCAACTCGTTGTCCTTTCCGATCGTAGATCTGGACCCGACTTTGTACCCGTCAGGTGTGTTCATGCTGCTGTGAAGTGCGTTTTTCACGAATGATGAGTAACTGAAGCATAATTTTGATTTTAAAGTGCCCTCCTTTCTCTTGGGACCACGCACCATTACCTGATAAGCCAACGACAGCGCATGAAAGTTGGTCTCATCTTGGAGACCGGAGAAGCGAGAGAGGTGCATCACATGTGCGTGCTGTTGGGCTACGGTGCTGATGCAATCTGCCCTTACCTGGTGTTTGAAACGATGGCTGACTTGCGTCGACAAGGCGTCCTGGTGCCAGCGCTGTCCGACGAAGAGATTTTTGAAAATTACGCTGAAGCCATGGAGCGTGGAATCGCTAAAGTGATGGCCAAGATGGGTATCTCCACCCTCCAGAGCTACAAGGGTGCGCAGATATTTGAAGCTGTTGGGCTGAGCAAGGAAGTTGTGGATAAATGCTTCAAAGGTACTCCGTCACGTATCGGAGGGTCGACTTTTCAAAGTCTCGCCAAGGAGTCGTTGAGCCGGCACCGATTGGCTTACGATGACCGCGAATGCGACAGTTTGATCCTTCGCAATCCAGGATTGTATCATTGGCGCAGTGGAGGAGAAAAACATATAAATGAACCGGACAGCATCGGTAACTTGCAGGTGTGCAAAATGAGTCTATGTCCATATTCATAAATTCACATTTTCCAAAAACAATAGTTATAATTGTTATAAAGGGAAATTAAAATATTAAATTATCATTGGATGGACGGGTTTCCTTTCTTGCATTCATTAAATCCATTTGTATGACACCTAGGAAGCAGCAAGGATGAAAAGCAAAGGGCCCTACGAGAAATTTGTGGAAACCACCATGCAAAGCGTGCGGTCGTGCGCGTTGAGGGGTCAGCTAGAGCTAGTTTATAATAATCAATCGATTAGCATCGATGAAGTAGAACCAGCTCAGAACATTGTCAAGAGATTTGCCACAGGTTTAAACAATTTTTACGCAGCGATAACTGTAAATATAAGTACTTCTGTTAAAATATAAATGGAATATTTCAGGCGCTATGAGCTTTGGGAGCATTTCTTTGGAGGCACATACTACTTTGGCCATTGCCATGAACAGAGTAGGTGCCAAGTCCAACACTGGAGAAGGAGGTGAAAATTCTGATAGGTATCTCAACCAAGATCCACATTTCAACACTCGTTCGGCTATCAAACAGGTTTATAATTTGTGTATTTTATACATACTTCTTTCCTGCAATATCTTTTAAAACACTTAATATTTGTACAGGTTGCATCTGGTCGTTTTGGAGTGACAAGTGCTTATTTGGCCAATTCCGACGACCTCCAGATCAAAATGGCCCAGGGTGCAAAACCAGGTGAAGGTGGCGAACTTCCAGGGTACAAGGTCAGGGATCGTTTCGTTATTATTATATACATTTGTCGAAATTCATTTGGAAAATAGATGACAATGTTGATTTATATTTATATAGGTTACAAAAGACATTGCTGCTACCAGACATTCGATCCCAGGTGTTGGCCTTATAAGTCCACCTCCTCATCATGATATCTACTCCATTGAAGACCTTGCAGAAGTACGGAAAACCTTTGTGTTCAATGTAAAATGTTCCTGGTAATGATTTTAAAGTAATTATTGATCATGTTTTGTTTAATTTCAGTTGATATATGATTTAAAATGTGCAAATCCTTTTGCCCGGATTTCCGTCAAACTAGTTTCGGAAGTTGGTGTTGGAGTTGTTGCTTCTGGCGTTGCTAAGGTAACCCCAATTATTGATGTCCCAATGAAGACTGTGTTAAATATCCGAGATTAACATTTGGTTACTTGCAGGGAAAAGCAGAACACATTACTATTTCAGGACACGATGGTGGTACCGGAGCTAGCAGTTGGACCGGAATCAAAAACGCCGGCTTGCCATGGGAACTGGGAATTGCAGAAACCCACCAGACCCTCGTTCTGAACGATCTTCGCTCCCGTGTTGTCCTTCAAGCTGATGGCCAGATCAGAACCGGGTTCGATGTGGTTGTCGCTTCCATCTTGGGAGCCGATGAATTTGGCTTCTCCACGGCACCGTTGATCATTCTCGGCTGCACCATGATGCGTAAATGCCACCTTAATACATGTCCAGTTGGAATTGCCACGCAGGTTAATCACATTTCGAAATGTAAAAGTTTTTCCCTGTGCAAGAAAATAATATCGGTCGTTTTCCAAAAGGACCCGGAATTACGCAGCAAATTTGCCGGGAAACCGGAGCATGTAATCAACTACATGTTTATGTTGGCCGAAGAGGTATACGATTTTAATTGCCTGGTTTTATTATGTTATTATGATGATTGAGCATTCACTTATGGAGATAATTTTGGTTTCAGGTGAGAGGTTACCTGGCCAAACTTGGACTTCGCCGAATGCAGGATCTAATTGGACGGACTGAGTTTCTACGAGTGAGGTCTGATCTGGAAAGTGGAAAGTCCAAACTGCTCGATTTCAGTCATCTCCTTCGGGATGCGCTTAAAATGAGACCCGGTGTTAACACAGTGGGTGGCAGTGTTCCTCAAGACTTTGCGTTGACTGCCAGAAAGGTGCTGCAATCAAGTTTATTTTTTTTTTATTCTAGAATATTTAATATAACTGTATGTAATGTCTTGATCAGGATGTGGACCTACTGCAAATGGCAGCCGATGTAATAGCTGGCAACAGCGATCATGTCGAAATAGAGATGGACATTCAAAATACTGATCGATGCTTCGGCGCAACGCTTAGTTACCACATATCAAAGTAAGTGGATTTTATACCGTTATGATTTGCCGGCTATATTTAGTATAGCGTTTGAATATGGATTAAATTATATTTGAAAAGTGATATGGAATTTGATATACAATTTTAGGAAATATGGAGATGAAGGTCTTCCGGAAGGTAGCATCATAGTCAGGCTGAAAGGATCTGCAGGACAGAGTTTCTGCGCATTCATGGCAAGTGGAATCACTGTTGTTCTAGAAGGGGATGCCAATGACTACGTTGGCAAGGTACGTGATGACGCTTGTGACTGCGAGCAAGTGATAACTCATAATATAATATTGGAAATTGCAATTTACTCAGGGTCTCTCTGGTGGAGAAGTCATCATATATCCCAGCCATGGCCTGCCAGCCGAGTATAAATCCGAGCAAAATATCATTGTTGGCAACGTGTGTCTGTACGGGGCAACTTCCGGAAAAGCCTTCTTCCGCGGCATGGCAGCTGAACGGTTCTGCGTTCGTAATTCCGGTGCCATAGCTGTCGTTGAGGTAAGGATAGATGCAATAATAGTGAACTGATAATAATAGTGAACTGATAATAATAGTGAACTGATAATAATAGTGTTCCAGTAATATTAATACCCAAATAGCCACAAAAAACTTGCGGTAATAACATTTGGGTATTTTTCAGGGGGTTGGTGATCATGGTTGCGAGTACATGACTGGAGGAGTTGCTGTTATTCTGGGATCAACTGGACGAAACTTCGCTGCTGGGATGTCCGGTGGCATCGCTTATGTACTTGACAGGTATCTCTATCCGTATATTTGAACAAATGAGGTTGATCGCTCATATAGTAATAAATGCAATTAACTTTCGCAGGGATGGAAAGTTCTCGGTTAATTGCAACAAGTCCATGGTCGATTTACTGCCGCTTGAGCTTCCTCAAGATCTGGTGTACGTACGTGATCTTCTTGATGAATTCCACAGCAAGACCGGATCAAGAGTTGCGGCAGACCTTCTCGGCAATTGGCCACGATCTGCAAAACAGTTCGTCAAGGTCTGTATTTCGAAATTAATACCCAGTATTGATATTTAAATTAATTGTGGATGCATTGTAGGTATTTCCAATTGAGTACCAACGTGCCATACGGCAGATGGAAGAAGAGAAATTAATTTCAACCGAGAACGAGAAGACCAACATTCATGGCCGCGTGCATAAACCAGTGACCGTGAAGGATATAGAAGAAACGATCCCTGATTCTAACATGCAGAAGAAAAAACTGGATGTGATTTTGGATAAGACTCGGTTAGTTTGCTAGTTTGAGGTTTTTAAATTATGATTACAATGGAGCAATATTTCAGAGGATTTGTGAAATATCAGCGCGAGACTCGACCGTACCGCAAAGTCGAGGAAAGAATGAACGATTGGGGAGAGATTTATAATTTTAATCATGTCAGGAAAGGACTTCGAATGCAAGCAGCAAGGTGGACAACTTTTTGATTGTACTATTTGTCATTTGTTTTATAGAAAGATTCTAATAGAATTTTACCGTTTATTAAGATGTATGGAATGTGGAGTGCCATTCTGTCAATCGAGTTATGGCTGTCCTTTGGGAAATATAATACCGAAGTGGAATGATATGGTGTATCAGGTATTTTAATGATTTGTGCTCGATTTAATATAATTTAAGAATAATAATTGTGACACGTATTTCAATGAGCAGGAAAATTGGAAAGAAGCGCTTCAACAGCTTTTGCAGACAAATAACTTCCCTGAATTCACTGGACGTGTTTGCCCTGCTCCATGTGAAGTAAGTTTCACTGCTCTGAACTTTGTTCACTTTGCCCACTGTGTCCAACGATAAGAACAGTATTGCATCACACGGTATTAAAGGGACATGAAGAATTGTATTTTAATGACATCAAATTTTCTTATTAATGGGATCTATAACTGAATGAATGATTGGTTTGGCATTTTGACAACAGCCGCATGTGATGTTGCTGTCCTTCGATACCTTTTAACGAAGAGATATGCGAAATTCGTTATATAATTTGTAATTCAATAAATGTAGGGTGCTTGTGTACTTGGAATCAACGAGCCTCCAGTTACCATCAAGAACATTGAATGTGCCATCATCGATCATGCATTTGAAAAAGGATGGATCCGTCCTCAACCACCAAATTACCGAACCGGAAAGCGAGTTGCCATTATTGGTTCTGGTCCTGCTGGACTTGCCGCTGCTGCTCAGCTTAATAAAGTACGTACTTAATTTCAGTTTGGTCTCTGTTATATTCAAATATACTAGATGGTAATAACAATGGCCCTTGCAGGCTGGACACTCGGTTGTTGTTTATGAGCGGAACGACAGAGTAGGTGGACTTCTGCGGTATGGCATTCCCACAATGAAGTTGAGCAAGGAGGTAATCATTTTGTTTAGTATTATACTTTAGAGGTTTGGTAATTGTAGTTGGGATATTTCTATTGTGTAGGTTTTGAAGAGGAGAGTAGATTTGATGGCTGCAGAGGGGATTACTTTCAAAACCAGCATCAATGTTGGAATGGATGTTTCGGCAAAACAACTGTACAACGATTACGATGCTATACTCATATCGGTTGGCTCCACTTGGCCTAGAGACTTGCCCATTCCTGGTATGAATACATTATAGGGCTCCACATGTTTTTTTTGTTTCGTTTCATCAAAAATGTATCTTTGGATAGGCCGACATTTGGACGGCATTCACTTCGCCATGAGTTTCTTAGAGACGTGGCAGAAAAAGCAGATGGGCAACAATGATGTCGATTACGCGTGGTTGCACGCCAAAGACAAAGATGTCCTCGTTATTGGTGGAGGAGACACTGGATGCGATTGCATCGCTACGTCCCTTAGACATGTAAAATTACCCGTAAACTAATACTATGGAAAAAGGTAGATATTAATGAAAAAACAAATGTTTATGATTTGTTAATTGTTAAAGGGAGCTCGGAGCATAACTTCATTCGAGATCTTGCCAACACCTCCACATACTCGTGGCAAAGACAATCCATGGCCTCAATATCCCCGAGTCTTCAAACTAGATTACGGACACGAGGAAGTGAAACTGCAATGGGGAAATGATCCACGTCATTATGGTATCCTAAGCAAGGCATGTCCACATTTGTATTAGCTTTTCAATAAAAGTTTTGTGGAGTTCCATTTTAGAAGTTGTTAACATATGGTATTTTTTCATATGTATAAAGGAATTTCTTGATGATGGTAATGGACGCGTCTCTGGAATTAAAACTGTGAAAGTTAAGTGGACCAAAGATGATGCTGGAAGATGGTTGATGAATGAGGTTCCAGGGTCCGAAAGGATCTTTAAGGTAAGATTAATACATTGTATCAATGGATCTCAAAATGATCCTTATTTGTTTTTTTCAGGCCGACCTGATACTCTTAGCAATGGGCTTCTTGGGACCGGAGAAGTACCTTATGGAAGACCTGGGAGTAAATATTGACCCAAGATCAAATATTGCAACTCCACCTGGTCGTTTCCTGACAAGTGTTCCCAGAGTTTACGCTTCTGGAGGTTTGCAAATTTGGTTAAATGCTTGAGTAACTCCTAAATCTCTTCGTACCCTAATGTTTTAAATGATGTTTTTTGTTTCAAAGATTGTCGAAGAGGCCAATCTTTGGTTGTGCACGCCATCAATGAAGGCCGTCAAGCCGCACGTCAGATAGATATCGACTTGAGTGGATCTTCATCTTTACCTGGACCTGGCGGTGTGATAGATGTAACTGTGAAGGTGGGAGCGTAAGACAATGTAACCTTGCATTCAATTTTCCATCATCGTATCTTTCAAACTGTCCTCCGCAAGATGCCCAAGACATACGATCATATTGTGTTCCATGTTAAATCTATTCTCTTATTTCCAGCATGGACTACATCACTTGTATTCTTACATTTTTAGTCTGGTTGGGAGGTGAACTACTGTAATTATAACTTATTTTTATAGTTTTTGACCTGCCAATAAGGTAAGGTTGTTATAACAACAACAATAATAATAATTAGGGAAAACGGTCAGCTTATAATGCCGCCGTTATGTATAATATTTGTGGTGTTATAATTTTTAAAGTACACGATTCGAAGAGAGTTTTTCTAGATTTAGTTATTAGCAACTCTTGTTATTAGTTAACAATTGGAAAGAAGATTATTTCCAGAAAAAAGAAATGCGAGTTGTCATTAATTATACCATTGATAATACGTACAATGTCGGCAAAAATTATAGGGCTATAAATAAAGGTAGGATGGTTAATATAATATAGGGTTTTGGCTGGAATAGTTTACAAGTTTTACTTGTTAAAAAAACCTAGGTATTTTTATATTTGTAATATTACACATTTTTGTTAAGTTAAAGTTACTATTTTTGGAATTTGGCATGCTAGTGGATAATCATATCTTCAAGTGGGCTATAATCATTCATGATGGAAAAAGGATATTTCAGTCTTCCAGTTGCAGGGACCATACAGTTTCCGAACTGTGCATAAATTGTCAAGAATTATAACGCAAAGATATTGAGGAATGTTGAAATTTTAATTCATATATTCTTAAATATACATATATAATAACTGTTTGATGTGAGGCATGGCAGCGAATGAGTTAATTGTAACATTGGTGATGTTATATATAGTACCAATTCAAAGAACAGTTGTTAATAAGTATTGTTATAGCTGTAATAAAGTTTTATCGTGTGCAGCATATATACATAACATTTTCCATTTGGTTACAGTGCGCCGTGGATATTAAATGTACATATCTACAGATTTGCGGCAAAAGTAAACGGTCAAAATATTTGTACTTTTCGAAGGAATATTAGAGACCTGTGGTGAACAGATATATACAACAATATACAGGTAACATGTTTCAGTACTTCTGTAATTCTCTTATTATGGCTTTAATTGCTTTCAGATTTTTAAAGGGGAACTGACACTATTTTGTAAGTTACCCTGCGTGTGGAGAAAATCCATAAAGCAAGCTGTTGGGTGAAAAAAATGCCATGTCAGATCACCGTTCAGGTTGATTTAGACAAGGACCCTGTTATGTATAGCTAATTATAATTTTTTGGCAGTGACGTTGACATGAGGAAGACTCAATGTGTGGGTGTAATTTCATATAGTAAATGAATTTGCACTACCATATTTACCATTATGTTTTATAATGTAAGTTAATATATTAACTCTACAAGACTTGAATTAAATATACTGCATCTAATTTCATATTCCCAACAATAAAATTCACCCACCTAGTGAAATTTGGTTCTTAATATATCAAAAATTGTAATATCTGTCCTAATACATTTCAAGGAACATTTAATTTACAATGGCTGTCGGAATAAGTACCTGTATTTGAGCATATTCTCTAGCTCATTGCAGGATATTAAGTCTTCACATGTCTGTATGTCATTGCCATGCAATGTGTACATTTTCTAGTTCCGTAAAACCGATTTTGAACTCTGATAATTTGTGGGCACCGGAAATGGAGTTCAAAATTGATAACTGCTAATTTATGTTGGGGTACAAAAATTTTATACGTGGAAAAGTATATTTTTTAAAATGGGAAATCAGTTTGAATATCATTTCTCATGTTGAGATTGACCATGCACCCTGTATTTTAGTCGGTTTGTACTGTGAATTTGAAGTATACAAGTATGTATGCACCTTTTGATTGCATGCGTTACTACTTGCTGAACAGGGAACATCCAAAAAAATGATGCCACATTAAGGAGGAAGTGTTGGGGTCCTTGTAATTGGTGGTGGTGCAATTGCCGTCTTAATGAGCAAAATGTGGTAATTTATTTAGAAGGAAGGAGAGAATTGGTGAGCAAAGGGGGGTTTGGAAGCATAAACATCTTCAACCCTTACTTTCTAGGTGCCCAAGTGAGCAATGGTCCTCCACCAATTGCATGCTGAAATGCATGTTCAAAGGTCTCGTCATCTGGCACGGTACTGTGTATCTTCTTACCGAGCGGCCCAACACAACCATCAATATTTTTGTTACCATGGACTAAACCGGAAGTCACCCTTTCCGCAGTCCTACGCCACTTGATGGCAGCTTGTGCCACGCACCGGGTGTCTCCGGGACCATTCCAAGTGACAGTTGAGGAACCCATCCTAAAAGGGAAGATCCTAACGAAGCCTCCAACGATGTCCGGTGCTTCGTTGGCCCATTTCCTGCGCCAAGGATCAACGCTGGCACTTGTCTGCGTTGCTGTGGAAGAGTTTGACAGTGCCATCTTGTGTGGTAACAACCTGGTTCCAACAAGGTTTCGCTGTTGTGTGGTGCAAGGATCGGATTCGACGTGGGTCTCGTGGACTTCGAAGGGCTCGTGACATTCGGTGGTCAGAAGGTCGAAGAGGTCGTGTAATACAGACTTCTTGACGAATATGTCCACATTGCAGTCCAGGCCCAACGATGGACTTCGGTTGACCTCCAGTAACCATGGCCGGAGTTGGTCATCTACGAGCACGTCGAAGCCGTACAGTTCGAAGCATCCACCACCTGCTTTTGGTAAATATAACACGAAATTCTATATATTTATATTACAGAAAGTGCTTGTTAATCCACAGTAAGCAACTAATTTTTAATCTATCACATGAGCCCATCAAAATGTTGGGTCAGACCATCACAATGTTGTTTCGGCCCATTAACCCATCACAATGTTGTATCAGCCCATCAAACCATCACAATATTGCTTAGCTCATCAACCAACATCCCATCACCCCATCACATGAAATTAGCCTGTCAACCTATCTTGGTACTAGACTATAGTATTTTTCACGGTAAGCGCATACCGTATGCTCTTACCCTGAAAAATACATATGTCATATCAATAATGAGCACTTAACAGGTCACATGCCTTTTGGTACTGCAGGATGAGAAGGACCAGCCACAACAGGGACCAAGGGTGCTTGTGTGAGCAAGGTGAGAACCACTATTAGGGTGATCCTCTGCCAGAGAAGCCAATCGCAGCGTCCCGATTGGGCCAGGTGATGGCGCAGTTGGGCTAGCGTCCATTTGCATCCATGTCCAACTCGCCCCTTATGCTCATCGTATGCTGGGCTGTATTTGTTGATAGATGAATTGGTCAGATGCGAAAAGACGTTGCTTAGTTGACCCAGGTCGAACTTCTCAGTACCAAAGCGCACCAAACCCTCGCGGTGCAGGTAGATGACCAACGGTTTAAAGCTTGGCACACAGGCGTACAACCTCAGGTCACACTTGTAGCCGGACACTAGTAGTGGGTCAATGACGTATCTTTGTACAATGGCGTCGCAGCCACATCCTGCACTCGACTCTGACAAGAAATCAAACTCCATAAACACATCGTTAAAACAGCTGCAAAACTGGACAATCTGAGATCACATGAGTGTTGCGTTCATGCAGAATGATTCCGTAGAGCATCCCAAACCCTCTGTTACCTCAGATCATCCAGTCCAGTGTCTAGTGTTTCGAAGCCCAGTCTTCAACTCATGAGTGGAAGACTGGGCTTCGAAAGACAAATTGCAAAGTTCATGTTAATACCTACCTAATTGGCGTAACTCGTCAAACACCGTGATGCCGCGACCCCTAGATTGGCTGGCAGGCTTGCTTATCCACACTTTGCCCCTTCCCTGACCTCTTTGCCGACCAAAGTCGATGGAGAATCGGAAATATTCTGCCGGTAGTACATAGGCTGGTGGCATGAAGTCATAGGCTGCCCCGTAAGCTCGGCGCATTCGCCGGAACAGCCTGACCAGGGCGTCCTTGCGGGTGAACAGCCCTGCTCCGGCAATCCTGTTCACCAACTGACCGGTGGAAGGGAAAGTAGGGGTCGGCCTACTCAGACTCGATGGTGATGATATCCAGCTGTACACCCTACCAGACATCCAGAGTAGGGTCCATCCACCCTTGCCATGACGGCGTTCGTCGAACGCAACCCAACCTCTCTCCAGAAGTACCTGGAAAATCATTTCAATTCAAAGTTTAGTCCACATATTACACAAGTATGGCAACCACATAATATACAAACCTGCAACAGCATCTCCGGTGCATCGTCCTCATTGATCCAATACGCGGAAGGCTTTCCGTAGTCTCGGCGTTCATCGTAAACGCGGTTAATATTTTGCTAAGGTACATGGGGATTTATATAAAATGATGCGTAAGTTTGGAAAGTATGGAAATCCGTTTGTAGAAATTTAGGGGAAATTGCATTGGCCACTCACAGAAGCATTGGAAGGTTCGTGGACACCTTTCGCGCTGACCGTTCGCTTCACTATGGCAGCCATGAATCTTTCCGGGATTTGTCTGTTACTTACCTACCCAGCTTCTATTCGACCAAACGTTCGGGTGACTTGTGCGATATTTGCGTTTGTGTGCAAAGAGTCGCCAAAATTGTGGTACATTTATAGCTGTAGGACAACAATGGCGTCGCAAATCGGTGACGCTTTCACAGTAGGCAACATCAATTAAGCGCAATCATGTTACTAATTCCGTGGGTGATTCGTTCAATCCGGTGGAACGCATAATTCAAGATATTTGTGTGGTAAAATGTCGTTTTGGCTTTGGCATTATGCCTAGCCTGCATGTGGCGCATAAGTCAATGGCGGCCATTGTCCTATACATCGTGTAGCTCTACACCTATACTGACCGCCATATTCCTATGGGAAATTAGAATCGATTCGCTGTTTTTCAACGTAACACACTCTAAACATTTGTTTCAAAAGGATTTTTTAGTAACTTCAGCAACTTTTCATATGCAAAACCTATAATTAATCATGTACAATGTCGCACGCTTATTTTGCACGGATTTTAAAAACGCGCGCAAAATTAATTTTTACTACCTTGTGGGTTACCGGTTGTCATAACTATAAAACCACAACGATAAATGGGGCTTTATATAGCAAGTTTGTAAACTAACTTCCCGATTATTCCATCAAAACGAGGGTATAAATTGTCAAGTTACTTTATGGCAAACTTTTATCGCACAATTCACAAATTAACTGTGAAATTCCATAATACAAATGTTTGTCCCATAAAACTGCACTCAAAACGGCAGTTTTATATGACAAACTTTAAAGGTGAACTGTCAGCAGTTTCGAACACACTGCAGTTTGCCTAATAAAAGTTGCCAGCACTGCGACGCTTCACATGCGTGCAGAGAAAACGGTGTAAGCAACATTCAGGCAAAGCAAGGGGCAACACCGAGGGCAACACACTGTTTTTCGAATGGCGACATCTCTGCTCCATTTCATCGTAATTTCAATCTTTTTTCACCTTCCGAACCAGCTAAATGTGCACATCATTTCCCTAATTTATGCTACCTGCCTATCTTGCATGTTACAAATTCTGCATTTTCGAACACCCCGATTGTGTGTTCCAAAGTCCTCAAAGTGC
>JAQFZQ010002084.1:0-15609 GCA_034696005.1 Glomeris marginata
CAGTGACGTTACCATTCCTTTGCAGCGAAAACAGCGCTTGGCGCTACCTAACCTAACCTATTTTTATATACCTTGAGAAAAATGCGCTTTCAATAAAGCTTCCGGCCAGTCCCGATAGATGACGCTGCAATCTGCTAATTCGAATAAATCCGCATTTTCGCTTGTTATTTTAAAACTGCGTTGATTTGAATACGCGATTAATAAAAAATCTTAAAGAACACTTTAATCATACAGGCTTTTGCTTTATTATAACTGAATGTTATTGAAATGCTACTGGACTCAATTTTTCCTATCGATCCGGCGTTGCGGGTTCGGATTTCGCGATCCGATCCGCGGTTTACGTGTTGCGTCCGCATTTAGTAACGATTTTTCGCGTTCTAAATTATGATTGGTTGTTGTAGGTAGGAAGTCGCGAGATCAGCCAATGAGGATTGTCGATCGAAACTCGACCTTTTCCTGCGTGTTAGTGATGACGTCAGCTGAAATTGGTAATCGTTTCGGCGGTCAACTTTGGTGGCTGGCTGCCTGACGATTCAAAGAACTTTTTGCGAGGTAAAGTAATCGCCACGTAAGTAGAAAAAGATGAATAAGACATTTATAAACACAATTTGTTAAAATTCGTTAACTTTTCGTGTTTCTGTGAGCGTTGTTTTATTAACAATTGATTCGAAAAAACGAGTTTTAGGCCTAACTCGCAATTCCATTATTCCAGCTTATGTTCGTCATTTCCTAGTGAAATTTCAGAAACTATTCGGTCATTTCTAGCAGAGAATCAATCTTGTCGACCTATTTTGGAAATATCTCTTTCGGTTTTTAAATATTTGTACTGGTAAATTAGTGATAACTCATCGATGACCTCGAAACCCTTAAACCTTTTTTCCGCAATTATGACCTCACATTTTTTCAAACCTTTATCTGAACTGTTTCGGGAAAATGATGCAATGATTGACGATTTGTATTATTTTATTCTCACATAGGTCAACATGTTCATATGGGATTGGTTTACGGGAATCTTAGGATTTTTAGGCAAGTATTCAAGAAGTAGATTATGGTTGTCACTCGTCTGGTAAAACAGGAAATTCCAAAGTATGATATCTGTAGATTATGAAATAGAAATTTGTGTGAATCAAGAAAGTATGTCACTGATTATATACATTAAATTAAATAATATTTTGTAAGTTTTTAAAACAAAAGCTGACAACAATTTGCTGAAAATTGATGATAATTTCATGATTGATAATGTTGTATTTCGCAGGTCTTTATAAAAAGTCTGGCAAGTTACTCTTCCTTGGCTTAGACAATGCTGGAAAAACCACGTTACTCCACATGCTCAAAGATGACAGGATGGCTCAGCATGTGCCAACATTACACCCAAGTAAGTATCCCCCATTGAACATGCTGTAAAATTGCACTGTTGTAATATAATATGCTGATTATATTTATTTTCCATGTTGTACATGAAACCTTTGAATATATTTTCATTATATAACTAAATTTGTCACACATGCTTATAACACCAAGCTTATTTCATATTTGCTAATGTGTTTGCTAAGAGGCAGTGATGATGACTTGAAAATCTAGTTGCAATGTGGTGGTAACCTTGTAACCATGTTCATGTAATTACACAAGAGGATGAATTGATAACCTTACTGATACTCCAACCAAGGTTTCATGAGAATTGTTTCTGGTCGGATTTCAGTCTGAAAATATGATAAACTATATCGGTGAAAGTGTTGAACTAACCGATGAAAACGACTACGATAAAATTGTTAAAAAAACAATTTCAATTTGGTGCATTTCAATTATAAAAGTTTAAAATTAATTTTATCGTAATTGTTTTCGAATCGTATAGTGGTGTAAAATCCTCTTTTAAATTGCACTGCTTCCTAATAGTTTTGCGGTTCAATGTCACCTGCATTGGTAAGGATGTTGAAATTTAAAAGGTGTGAAATGACAGTGTTATGCGAATTCAAGTGCAAATTGACTCGTGGATGCAACATTATATGTAGATTTTAATCAGGCAAAAACAATACGTATACGATGAGCTTTTTCTATTTTTCATGAACATTTAATAAATATAAATTAGTAATAAAATCATTGTGCTAAATAAAAAATGGTGACTAAATTTTGTAAAACGATTTTGAAATTTGTTGGGTGAAGGGTGAATCATTGTACCTTGCAAAATTAGAATCAAAGTTGGTTTATAAGGTTATGAACTAGTGTTGATTTCGTTAATTATACGTACCAAGTGCAATGATGTATTTCTGCAAATTTATGTGTTATTTACTGAATATTTTTGCCCATTTTAAATAGCTTCTGAAGAATTATCAATTGGAAATATGAGGTTCACTACTTTTGACCTGGGAGGGCATCACCAAGGTGACGTATCTTTTTCGTTTCACTGTAATTAAAGGCTAATATTGCATTTTTAAAGTGAAACTTTACTTTTTATCGCAGCACGCAAAGTGTGGAAGGATTATTTCTTGGCCGTGGACGCGATCGTGTTTTTGATCGATGCCTTCGACAGGAAAAGATTCCCCGAGTCCAAAGTGGAACTGGATGTCTGTTTGATAAAATTGATGAAATGGAGAAATGAATACGGGTTCGATGATATTCACTCATCTGTTTGCTATATTAGAGTTTGCTGACCGATGAGCAGTTGTCCAATTGCCCCGTGCTCATCCTCGGAAACAAGATTGACAGACCCGGTGCGGCGAGCGAAGGAGAACTTAACTCGTACTTCGGTCTGTACGGGCAAACGACGGGAAAGGTATACATCACTTGTTGAAATTATACTATCATTTGTCACTGTTCTGGTCGCTTTCACATATAATTTGACCACTTTATAGGGTAAAGTATCGCGGTTGGAATTGCCCGGCCGGCCGTTGGAACTTTTCATGTGCAGCGTATTAAAACGACAAGGATACGGTGAAGGATTCCGATGGCTAGCCCAATACATTGATTGAAGATACGATAATTATTTACAATAAAACATCTTTCCCTGTCCTTCGGGATTGCTTAAAAAATGAAAAAGGAAAAAAACCAGACCGCCGGCATGTTCTCTTGTTTTACCCTTAGTTTCTGTTGAAAAAATTGAAAAACACACTTTTAGTGTTTGTTATTAGGGAAAATATTCAATGGAGTCTAAGACGCTGCAAAGTTAAAATCGAAGTGCCTGCAATTGACAGAAGGACAAATTGTGACAAAGGTGGTGTGAGTTAATTGGGTAGAGGATAGGGCTTTGAAAGTATTGCTAGTCCGATACGAATACATACGAGCGTCTTAGATTCTAATGATCTCGGTAAGTTAAATTATTATTGAATTTCTTCCAAACCGTTTGAAAGGTCATTTATGCTGAAACGCCCAATCTCATGTAGTTAATTATAATTTACTAAAAGTGTGAGTGAGTTGTTTTCTTTATCTCTCCCCCGTTTATATAATATATTGCGGTGCAATTTGTCCTTCCGACAAACTTCCCGAGTGAATGGGATTGTTCGAGCCGATATCCATTTTTAACCGTGTTGCTTATACTATTATATTGGTTCTCAAACTTACCGACATGTAAATACTATTGTCTTCTAAATGTTAAGTAATGAATTGGTGGAAATTTTGTAATGGGATTTTTCTCGTGCTAAACCAACTGTAACTATTTGTAAAAAATAGAATTTGAACCACAGATAATATACCTGGTGTATTGTGGAAGGTTTCTTGTGCTAAAAAATTAAATCCATTCGAGTTCTTGGCTTTTCGAGTTTTATGTAATGAGCAAATGAGTGATTTACTATATTTCAAAATACTTAAAATATAGTACCCGTAGTAGAAGTTAATGAACTTGGGTTATTAACACAAAACAATTTCTACCGGTTGACATTTGTGATATGGCTTTTGTATTAAGTACAATGCCGTGACACTGACATTAATGATACATTGAGTTTATTGTACCGTATGTTTATAGAATTGCATACCGTAACAGCCAAGGTTTTAACGCGTTGATTTATTCATCTACATTGAAATTAATAGGTTATTATATTGTGAATATTATTCATTCATTAAAACCCCAGGTTATTAACTTAAAAAAATTCATTTTGATAAATGAAGTTCAATTGTAAATCGTATATAGTATTTCAAAATGCATACGAAGGTGCTATTTAGATTATAATACAGGGTGTCTACTAAACTTTCATTTCAAAATTCCAGTATATTACCAATATTTTCAAGGATATTTATAACTTTTTTTCCAGGACACAAAATACATAAAGTGAAAGATAGTTACATAAAACTTTAAAACTGATGAATAAGTGGAATGAACCATCAAATTTCAAAAGTCTCATGCTTAATTAGTATTTTGTTTGAAGCAAATTAGAAAAGGAACATAAATAAATAAACGAAATTATGTAAAGTATCACAGATGATACATTTTCCAGGATTAAGAACAAATTCCAGTATATTTCAAGGATTTCCAGTATCAGTAGACACCCTGTTTAAAAAGGAATTGAAATGTTATACAATACAATATTATTCACTTGGTGGTTCCATATTTTGAAATATCATTCAAATATGGTATTTAGTTGTATATGTAGCCTGGTAAAGTTCAGTTATTTTCCTCCTTTCTTTCCCGTTAATGAATTCAGTTGTTTTGTTGGGAGCATTGTTCACCTTGTTGGGATGAAATTTGATGCCAAATCACGCTCCTTCTCACTGTTCTTCTCAACATACTGTATTTGTGTCAAGACATTATCCACACCCAAGTCCATATTTCACATGTTGGTCGCACACATTTTACGAAAAAAGGCAATTGTGTCATCGCCTAAAACACTTCAAAACCCAGAAGCTTACTATGATGGGAACTTAAAAAAATCCAAACTTAAAAAAATGGGTGTGAACAGTGTTAGAGAAGCTCTTTGCAGTTAAGATTTTCATGTAAATGGGACATGTTACACAATAGCTTTTAAAGGATCTTGTGTACGTTGAGAAATGACTAAATGGGTCGGTCCCACTAACCATTATACTGCATACAGTTTAAATTCTGAATGCATCATATGGGATTTATCACTAATTTCACATATTTTGGTGCTTTGTTTTGTGCAGTTTGAAAAAGTCTACATATTGGGTTCCATTGAAGTTCTCTGATGCTGGATTATAACTACAAATCATGGCTTCTAACAATTAATAAGCATGTAAGTTACTGCATGTTTAAAGTCTTTTTCACTAAAGGAATTGAGTTATTGCGTTTGAATGGAAGATACAGTGTTTATAGTACTTACCTTGCACATACCTCTGTTAAAGACTAACTTCACTTTTTACATTCTCATCCTTGTGCCACACTGTATTATTGTGTCAAGGATGAACACTGTTATCCCTCATGTCAACTAATGTCACTATTGACATTGTGTACATAGAAGTCATTTGTATTCGACTCTCAGTTGTGTGATTGTCTTTCAAAACCACATTTCAAACTGTCAATTCATTACAAATGTTGGAATACACATGACTACCCAAATCACAATATCATTTTACTTCTTACCAGGTAGATGTAGTTTTTTGTTTGTATAAATTAAGTTCTTCATGGTATGGCACTGTTTACAGATGAGATGAACTCATTTGAATATTTGTGCTTTTAGAAAATGATGACATAGTTGTCAGCTGACATTGAAATATTTTCAACGTTAATGTTGAAGTGACTCATTTGAAATTTTAAAACGAATGACGAAAGAGTAACTTTTAATTTTGGATATCTTAAAAATATTCCTGGCACATAATACCTACAATGTTTAAAAGTCAACATTTATCCACTCTTTCATTGGCATAAGGAAAAGTGAAAAGTTTTGTGCAAATAATTGCACATGATATGCATAAAAGTTATAGCACAAAAGAAATTGTATGCACAGTTTTGCAAAAATAGTGAACTATTTATGGGAAACTGCATTTCTTTATGAAAAAGATTGTGCATAATATTTTCTACATGATTAAAAATGTGGAATATGTTCATATATCTTATTATGCACATTTTGTTTTTTTATATCACTTTTGAAAGAGTTACAATTTTCTGCATTATTCTGCAGAATAAATTTTTCTGTAGAAAACAAAATGTTGCACTTGTCAAAAACTAAAAAAAGTACCAGGCTTAATTCAATGCAGATGGCAGCATGAAAAACCATTTCTATTTATGTAGTACATTAAATAAAATACAGTAATTTTATCTTTTTCCATTATACAGTAGGAATGCAACTTTTTGTTGTTAATCGTACAAAAAATATAATATGAAAGCATATCAATAATTTTTAATGTAACTATATATTGCTGTTAAGACCATGATACAGTGTCCTGGAAATTTAAAACATTTTTGTATACTAGATTATTAGGTATGAAGAAGGATGGGAAATGATATATGTTAATATTATAATTAAGGGAAATCGTTTCCGGACTTATTTTTATTGTTAGAAGGTTGTGGTACCTGTTTGTGCCATTTATGTGGGAAAATTGAGTTTTGAACTGTGTTAATCTTGTAGAAGATGATGGTATATTAAATGCCAATAGCTGCATTTTGATGTTACAATCGAGGTCATAACTTCCCATGGCATATAAACCTATCTAAAAATATGAGCACGCTATGTACAGTTGTATTACGTGTGTAGCTTCAAATAATTTTGTAAATTATTTATTGCTATTGTCTGTCTCTTTCGTGCACTTTTTTAAGGTTCCTTTTCAGAAAGAAAGTAGTGCATGCGGTGAAGGAGGAGTACAAAGAAATGTGAACCCACTTTCAAGGCACTTTTGTCTCAATTCTTCTTTATTTTAATACATTTTACTGTGTTCAGTTATAGTTCATATAAATTAGTAGGTTTGAAATTATATGATGAGGAAATTCTGCTTTGGAAAGTTCTGGAAAATTGTTCATTTTCACATTTATAAAGACCCTATAAGTTTGAGTGTGTGTAACATAAGTGTTATACCATTGGTTACACCCTCGAGTTTATTCATATATGGTGACCCAATTGAGGAAAATGAACTTGAAGCAACCAGATTGCATGTAAAATGGAAAACAAGATGGCGGCCATGCAGAGAATGAAAGATGGGCTTTGCTGCTGTATAGTTAAAAGTTAAACCTTGAATAGGTCATGATGGTTATAAAAACGATGAGTTTGTATGCATTGGAAAGTTCACCTTGGCCTACTTTGAACATTGGCTGTAGGGAGAGTTTATGGGGGTGGGGGTGTCCAGTCACCCCTTTCTTTGCCTTACCACTTTCCCCTTGTTCCTAAGCTATATGTTCTAGCTATGATAAGTGCCTACTTTATTTTAGCTAATAACCAAGGACGTTCCCCATCGCAATTCACATACTCAACATCATCATGCATTATAATGAGTAGTAATAATGGACGGCTATTTTGAAATTTAAATATGGCGGCACTATTGTGTGTGTAATTTGACTTTCCTTGTTTTTGCTACTGAATATCTGAAATCAAGGATATCAAAAGTAATAACGAAATTTAATTTGGACATGTGTAGGTTTCTTTTGAAATAAGTTTTATTAATTTCAGGTGTATTATTATATGCAGCTTCTGTTAAAAAAGTTGTATGGAAAACCTGATGTTCCACTATCACAATTTGAAGTTTGAGTCTCAAAACTTTAGTTTGGGATTTCAAAGAGCAGTTTTACCATAGTTTTACATATAAAGTAAAATGGGTAAATATGTTTTTACAGTCAACTTTCCTTTATGATTAACTAGTAATGCTCCAATTCTTGCTATGTTAAAGATTTCCCATACAGTAAAATATTTTCAATGTCACTTTAAATGGTTACTATAGTATTGTAGGTATGGACCACAGCTTGGGCAAAGACCATGGCAACAGTGGTTTGAGGGCTTGTAAATAGCTGCATGTACTACAAGAGTAGTAAAAAGCTTATGGACATTGGTGGACACTGGTGGACATTGTTGACTGGCTGATAAGAGCATGAAAGGGCAGGTATATTTTTGGAAAATGACCGATAAGAGATTCGTGATCAGACTCGAAGCAATGTGCTTTCTTTGTTTAGGATTTGAGTTTAGGGTGGGCCAATAATAATTGAGCCAAAATCCCAGGTCTACTTTGTCGTGCAACCACACAGAAAGCGAAGTTAGCTATTAACCTTGAAACTCCCTTTCTTCAACATCACAAAAAATTCTTCACCTGCACCACTGACTTGATTTCAAATTATTTTAATTTTCTATACCATGTAAACGTAATTACTCTTCGTCAACCTTGAACAAAATTCACCTTCATTGTCACTTTTTTACATCTTCAATGTTATCACTTTCTATTTTAGGCCTAACTAATACAATCATGTTTTTATGTAACAACTGTCTACTGTTTTTAGTAGTGAAACCTTGGTGAAAACAAGTGACACAATATAAGTGTCGATTTGTGTTTGTTTTTATTAGGGGTTTCAAAGTTTTGTTGAACTTTTATTAATTGCATTATATTGATTTTCCAGAACAGTCATAAAACTTAATGGTGCATTTTAATTTTCATATGCAAATTTGACAATGTTTGCATGTGCAGTGGCAGATGTTTTGGCAAGCAAATGATGCACATTTTTTAAACCCAAAAGTTGGAAGGGGATTTTTTAAGATAAATGTATGCACCATGGATTTATTATTTATATTTAGCTGGTTTAATTTGGAGAAAAAATACAGTGAAGTTCACATTGAGATTTTTAATAATTTTCAGTGTTTAACAGGATATTTTGGAATTGAATGCATGCATTTATCGTATCGGCTGATGTAGTTATATGAAGTAAGCAATGTTGTGTGTTTTAATTTGCAAATGTATCGAGAAATGTATGGCAATTGATTGCACAGGGTGTGTCAAAAGTAAATTTACACATAGCAAAGTCCGCAAGTTTATGAAAATTGTTAGAATGAACTAAATTAGCCAAAGCTCAGCTTCCAATATTCAATTTTCCTTATTTGTAATTTTGAATTGATTAAAAATTTACAGGGTGTGTCAAAGGTATATATAAAGTCTGGCAAATATGTCGAAACTTGTTTTGTTATATGTAGTTTGTGTAATGTAATGTACTTTTGGTTGTGATTTTTGAGGCACACCCTCTTTGAACTGATTGAGGAAGTGGTTGGCAAATAGCATGTGAAAAAGGAAAAGCTGTGGCAATTCCAATATGACCCACAGGAAGTGTATAAAAGTTATCAGAAAAAACACCCAACAAAAAAGGTTGCGGTCAAACCGATAACAATCTAACAAATGCACGCACATAATAAGACACAATGAATAAAACATATTGCCAATAATGCTAATCAATAAATGGACCGTGACAATAACGCGGAAGACAAAATACAGTATCTGCTGCAATTTATTGTTTCTAAAATAGCCATTTATAAGCTCACCGAGGTATTGTGATGAGTGGGTTTCCATAATTGTCAGAAACACTACCTTTTATCTGCTTTTATTTGTTGCTTATTCCTTTTGGGCCTCGTGCTGAATGTTATTCCTGTTGGAAGTAGTAGATCCTGTTATAGGAGCAAATGTTAAAATCCTCTTGGGAGTAAATCAATGAGTAAATCTTGCTAGAATTTATTCCTATTGGAACTTATTCTTGTTGGGAACAAGTCTTTTGGAAGCAAATCTTATATCGAACTGCATTGTTAACAAGACTAGAGCCTAAACTATCACATGTTAGTTGAATTGCAGTAGTATAATGAAATAATTATTGTTAAAACCCAGTTAAAACTAAATAATTATTGTGTTTGTTGTTGACTTTTGAGACTTTGACCGCGGTAGGATTCTTGGTGTTTGTGGTGGGTGGTCAGGAATAGGGGTGTGTTTTAAAAATGTTTTGTATTTCTTTTAAAACAGAGAAACAAGAATATCTCGATGAAGTCGAGTGGCCAGCAACAATAGAGTGCGTGGTCATTCGACTCCATTTTTTTTAATGCAATTGTAACTCTTTCGTTGAAAGCTTAGGTAGGTATAGTTATTAGTTTTGGCACGCCGATGATCACAATGGCGTTGTTAGGGTCCAATGCTCCACTGACATCGGTCACCTGCTATTATGATACTGTACAGTGTACACTATATAGCTACACTATAGTACTTTATACACCTTTGGAGTTTTTCGACTACTATACGAGTCGCTGACCTTCACTCACTTCACTCAAACACAACACTGCATTTTAAATATATCGCTCAAACTTAACTCAAACCACTCCCACCACCCACCCATATGTTTCAAAAACATTAAACTCAACCGGTTTCTTAAAATTCAGATTTTAACATTTTTATTTTTGGTCTTATGGAAGAGTGAGCATTTCTGACTGGTGTAATGGCGGCCAAAGAAGTAATAGACTTTCTTTGTTTGGTGTAAAACTCTGCCATTTTGCATATGTCTGACTTGACTTTACAAGTGGGTATGAGTCTATAATAGTGTTGAATAAATTTGTGGAAAATATGTTGTAGAATTGTTCATTGTTGTGCATATAAGATTTTTTGAAAATGTTGGCATTATAATTTGGAAAATCCGTAAATGGAAACTACGTAAGTCGAGGTCAAGATACAACAATCGATTCTTCACTGTTTATTTTGTCAGATTGTAATAAAATTTTAAGCAGGCATGTCTCATCCAAACTCGGTTGTTTCGTATATAAATGCAATCCCGGGATATTTATTTATTTATTTATTTATTTATTTATTTATTTATTAATTAATACAGCGACGTGCGGTTGGTGG
The DNA here is from genome assembly GCA_034696005.1 of Glomeris marginata. Lineage (NCBI taxonomy): Eukaryota > Metazoa > Arthropoda > Diplopoda > Glomerida > Glomeridae > Glomeris > Glomeris marginata. The sequence goes on from JAQFZQ010002084.1 coordinate 10,726, forward strand.
ATTTTGCTGCAAGAGTAGGCGTATTTTCGAACGAAGGTCGACATCCCCGCCCTTAACCCCGCCCACCGACTTCCCGCCCGTCTCGTCTGCGCATTTTTCGAACGAGTTTCATTTGGTTTTCGTCCGTCGTCGATCGCAGTACATTTGGTTGCAGGTTGCGATTCAACACATTCCTCTCCATCCAGTGACACGCATTATCGCGGAGGGATTTACTACAGAACATCCTTCGTGCCTGCGTAGTTTACCATCTTAAAAAACCGCACCGATGAAAAACATTACGAATCGCTGATAAAAAGAGGGGAAAGAATTCGCGTGTTGCCAATTTTGCGCCAGTCGTGGCGACGCATTCGCGGGATAATTGAACGTGCGAATTTTGCATCAAAATCGCGACTATGAACCGCGATCTCAGATTGTTCTTTCTTCTGGCAAGGTTTATTGCGACTGTACTCGGTGAGTTTGCTTTCTTTCTCATTCTTGTTTTGTTTTGCAAAGGATAGGAAAAAAATGGGAGGTTTTTGGAGTGATGAATTCCTAAACGCTGCGAAGCGCGAAAGGCCAAAGTCTCATCGTGTTTTCAAAATATCAAATGTATAAATATGTTTATAAAAATGTAAGAGACATGAGTGCATGTTTTAGAACAGTTTGCAACTTGTATGGCCGAAACAAAAAAAATGGGACTTGAATTTTCAGCAGAAACGAAAAGAAATGAACTAATGATTCATTGCGCTCGAGTTACGACAACTACAATTACGTATTTCGCATTTACGTTATACGAGCTAATTTGCAATATGACATCTAATTTTAAGTGAAGTTATGATTTCACATTTAAATCCTGATTTTATTTTCCAATGTAATATAATTTACAGTGAACATTTCCTATAAATTATCTTTTAAACAAATCTGTATCAGTAAATAATAATAATTAATTGTTTATCAAATGTTGTTTCACTCTGATTGCGAAACATGTTATAAATGTGTAAATGACAATTGTTTTTCCGCAATATGCAAGTCGAAATGGGCGTATCCGAAACACTCGGTTTGCCATACTCGTCTCGTTTCATTTACGTTTTCTAATGTGTACTTTTCCTGTTTATTTATTATAGCATGTAAGCCAAGATGTAAGGAAGTAACGGTATAATTACCAAAATCTCATATATGTATTTCCGTGGGAAAAACAAAAGTTTACATTTCTTTAAATGCTTTCTCCCCTAAACTGCTGAACCATTATTTCATTATTTCGCAATGCGAAACTGAATTATGTAATTCGGACACGAAACCTTACCGAAACCAAAACAAAGTTCTTTTTTTAAGTTGGTGATTTAATAAAAAAAAAACTTTGAAAATTTAATTGTTTTACCTGGTACCAAAAAGTTCAAACAAAGCTTTTGAGTATTATATTTGATTAATGTTTCATTAATATAGATATTGTTTATATACAGGTGTTTGACCCTCGTAAAGGAAACAAAAGTCCAGGGAAAGTTGATGAAATTGAGAGTATATTTTAAAATATGAATGTATAAATATGGCGTTTAAACAAAACCGACTGAATTATTAAATTGTTTCTAAGAGTGATAGTGTTTCAATAAATGAATTAATTAATTTATGCAATACTTGTTATAATTGCTGCAAATTAAATGGCAATAACTTATAATTATGTAATTTGAGACAATTTGCTTTATTACTACTGGAATATTTTTAATTTACATTAAAGAAGGATTTTTTACCTAAATTTTCTATCAAAAAAATAATGTTTCAATATAATAAACAATTGTAGTTTGTTAAGATAAGTGTTACAAAAAACAATGTATTATTATGGAACAACGTGTAATGTTTTTAATTTTGATTATAACTTTTATGAAACTCATTGTTTTTGGTTTATGGGTAACAGTGTTACTTTGGTATACTCAAAAGCTTAGACAATTTATTGGGATATAACTTTGTTAAGTCCTTGAAACGATTTCTCATCTATTATTCAGATCGCCCACTTTTGAAATGTACCCTTAAAAACTAAATCATTATAGTTGTAATAGCTAAAAAGTCAAAACTCTAATGAATGGAATTTAATGTAAATAAATGCAGTAAAAATACCTGGTTGCAACTAGATTAAAAAATACATTAATTGCATAATGTGCTCGTCTTGCAAGATATTTTTGTTTTCACCAGCTGATGTTCTTTTTTCAAGATTTTAGTATGTTTTACACGAAGTTACCATCCAATTGCGATTTAACCTTGGATAAGACTAGAGAAACTTTTTCGAAACTTTCACTGACGAATAAGACCTTCTTGGGGGAATAAGCATTGAATGAAGTTGATCTTGAAAATCGTGACGAAGGGAAATGTTTCCAAACTTGAAGGTTAAATTTAAAGTTTTTCCAGTGTATTTTTATGTATGTGCAATGTAATACATAAAACGATTTGTACATAATAATGTTAAAACATTGGAGGGAATATCCATTCGTTAAAAGAAAATATTGAGACAGAAAACCTTCCATAATGCTGTAACAACCTTGGTTATATTTATATAAAACGCGACTGGAATTAAATTTGATCCTGAAATCTCAGGACAATGTCTAAAATATTCAGTTTGAAATCTAGTAAGGTTTTACTTAATGATATTACCTTGTAACAATTCAGGTAATTCTTACCTTTTTAAATTTTTTATTTTAGTTTATTCTGGAGAGAAGTTCACCTTCGCCATTTATTAGTATTAAAAAAATTATAAACTCAACTATATAACTTATACAATATTATTGATTTGGATATGTATTTCCAGAAGAATTTTAATCAAAATTTATATTTCAGTTGTGGCAAGGTAAATTAGTAATTTTTTTGCTTATTTACATTGTTCCCATAAATATTGCTGAAAGAGATAATTTATAAATTATAAAATGCATGTCAATTGTTCCATTCCTCATTTTCCCTTACATCCCATGACGTCATTTCATTTATTTCTTATTTGTTTAATACTTTCTTTACAATTTAAATAATATAAGTCTGGAATCGAATTAGATGGTCAGGAAATATTTATGGTTTATTCCGATTTTGTGTTACTTTAAATACTATAGAGTAAATGTAAGAATATACATAGGCCCTATTAGAGAATTATGTCAGAATTAAAAACCCGGGTTTTTGCCAACCCTGGCCTATTTATTTAGAAGTCATTTTCGTAGGTTTGATTTTGAAAATCCAGACACAAAAAAGAAAATAGAATAGAAACTGGTTTAAAAGTAGTGTGTCCAAGTTTTGTTGGAGAAATTATTTATTAATGTTACTTTAATTGGAAGTTGAGGGATTTATATAGTGAAATAAACTGCAACAAAATAAAGGAATAAATATAGGAGTGATAATTAATACTGTATGCATTATAAATAGGATATTTTTACCTATAAGCAGATGTCTCAGTTGGTGGTTATTCATAGTTTTATACCGGTTTGCCTTCAATGTTCATTACAAGTATTATTTTTTAACTGTCTGAGGGTGATTCAGAAGTATTGACCACAATGTTTTTTTCTTTCTTTTTAACCCTAAACATCTTTGATGATTAATAGCAATTTGTTATTCATTTAAATTGTTTTTCAAAAGTGAAATATGTATGTATTTGTTTATTTCGTACCACACATTGGTATTGAAAGCCTTTGAAATGATTAATTATTTATAGGTGTGCATATTAAATTGCAACTAAGCTGAATAGTATAAACTAAAATTTATTACTTATATACGTGCCACTACAAGTTGATATGCAATTCCTTTATTGAAATTGATATGCATGATTTTTTTAATATGTATATTGAAGAAAAAAGTAGATAAATACAAAATGCTTTTGAACTAGACAAACGAGCACAATGATAATATTTTTCCAAGATAAGGAAAAAAGAAAATTTGTTTGTCACAGTCCTTGGTCACAGTTTAATAACCTCTTTCCTTAAAATATTCTATTTTGGATGCAAAATTTGAAATTCAGCTGCGATAAATATTAAAAACGTTTGTTTTCTTGTTTGGCTGACAAGAAACCAAAATGGCCGCCGTTTTTCCCCTCCACTTGGGAACATTTTCAGACAAGGACACATTTCGTTTATTTTATGTCGGGTCCTTGTGTTTATAAACTACATAAAACTTGTAAAACTGTTACATCCATCAAATAACATTGAAATAATAATTATCTACGTAAAGATTTTGTGTTTATACGTGTAGAAAATGGCAGCTGCAACAACATGATGTTTGGAAATAATTTAGGAAAAATTCCTGATAAAATGTAAACAGTAACATTCTTTGTATGTTTACTCATAATACATTGTTTATGTAATACGAGAATATGGTCCATTTATACTTCGATTTAGACACACAAAGGACCTTTAGTGCTGTGTATTTGTTTTAGTTGAATAACAATTTCAGTAAATAAAAATAAAAATCATTTTTTTTTTAAAAACTGTACATTTCCAGTTTCCCTTTTAATCTAAATTCAAGGTGTAATCAAGAGTAGTATAATGTAGGCTCATTTGTATTTTGAACATTAATTTAAATGTAGGATTTGTGAAGGTTGTGAAAGACTTCTTTGCATTTTACAAACTTACTTTCCTTTTTGTTTTAGTATATGATATTGAAAGGTTGGCCTTGATGTGACGTCACACCACTTTCCACAATTTTATACGGTTGAGATATTAAAAAGTAACTTGAATAATATATGTCTAGATTTCAATTTAGGTATCGAGGTTGGCAGCTCGTTTACTGTAATTTTCAGATATGGAATTTCTTTGCAGGATTAATGTATTTTTTTTGTTTTAGGCAAGGCCGTATAGTAAAGGCAAGGGTAAAGGCTTGGACACTGTAATTGGAGGGGGGTGGGGAGGCCATGGTTTGGCCAACAGACCGCTAGATGGCGCGCCT
>JAQFZQ010002085.1:0-15592 GCA_034696005.1 Glomeris marginata
GTGGATGGGTGAATATGCAAATTAACCGGATATGACGTCACTTCCGGTATGACGTCACTTCCTTGCCCCACAGAGCCCTGCTATACTACTTGCAGCTTACAATATTTTATACGTGAGCTTCATTATAATAAGGAGCATAAATATTTGTCTGTCCAGAGCTTAATTTCCATATCTGTGCGGATAATTTAGAACTGAATGTCCTACCGCAAACGCAATAAGGCGGGTTAATTTGGGTTTTTCTGAGCAGTTTTGACTGAAAATGAATGTTTTACAAAATCATATATATACTTTGTGCATTCCTGCATCATTCTGGTATGATATAATAGAGAATTTACTTGCGCCACTGTTTCATAAATGCATCCTAAAGTTTGGGGAAAAAGTACAAGTTAATTCTATTGTCAAATTCCCATTATCAAAGTGCACTTCTATTGTAAGAATGAGCAATTACAAAAACGAGAGACTAAATTTACACGATTTCTATAACGACCTATAATCTTCCAGGAACTTGGTAAACTATATTTTCTTACAAGTTTTGCCATTAGCTGACCAGATGCGAAATGTATTGCGTTTTTGCCAAGCAATGTTTTTATTATTGCCTTCAAATCAAACTACCTATTCATATTAGAAATCGTTTGAATATTCTGGTTTCAAAAGGTTTATAAAAACAGTTGTTTTTTTCCTAAATTACCCCGCTTTCGAAAAATTATTATAGCTTTAATAATACATATAAAAAAACTTCAAATTTTAAAATTTACAAAATATACATTTATAATACTTTATCTATACATTTTCACAGCGAGCGCAGCAGGAGTATTATTTTTATCTTCTTTTTTTTTCTTCTTCATGAATTGAGTACATCGGATGCTTTGTTTCTGTTAAACTATATAGTGTTCCACTATTCGAGTTCATTGAACAATTTAATCATAAATCTTTTGGCAGTCATGACCCATTCAATAAAAAGTACAAATAATCCCTGTTGTGTCTGGTTTTATGAATAGAAATTATGCAGATTGCCTTATTCAGGGTAGCAGATTAGATCAATGCACATATAAAGGGTTCCTAACCAGACCGAATAAAATTGTTGTTCATTGTTGCACATATGCCGGGTGGGGCAGGGAAACTGTCTTCTTTGACTGGGGCATGGTGAAGCGAGGGTTGGTAGTGGAAAGGCGGGGCTGGTCTCAAACGATTGCTGTGCTTGGGGAAAATTGTTCCTCAACCCTCCTCAGTCATAAATTTAGTTGGTAAAGAGAGCAGCCTGCAGTGCAACATGTGTATCATTTAGGGTACAAAATGCCCCCTTGACGTGTTGTTCCCACCTGGGTATCAATCTTATGGGTGGAGATTTTCAGGGGAACTGGAAGTGTGTCTCCACCTACGATAAGATTGATCCCTGGGTGGGAAAAACAATTCGAAGAAAATTTTGTAATGGTAAACGCTGCACTGCGCTGATCAAGTGGCCTAGTGGCTTCACTGGCAAACACATGGCTCTCTTAACCAAATAATTTGTACGACTGAGGGTTGAGGAACAAATCTCCAAACCACCGTCCTCCTTTGAGATCAACCCCGCCCCTGCACTAACGCCCCTCTCTTCACCATGCCCATTGAAGAAATAACGTTTTACTGCCCAATGTGAAAAGTAGGCTTCGTCGAGGCTGCTTTCTTGATCAAATAATTTTTATGACTGAGGAGGGTTGAAGCACAAATTTCCCACCCACTGCAATCCTTTGGGACCATCCCGCCCCTCCACTACCACCCCTTGCTTCACCACTCCCCATTCAAAAAAGACAGATGAGGGCAATTTGTACTTTCGATCTTTATTTAAAAATCCAAGAATGTTGTAATATCGGGTTTTGTTAAATAAATGCTCTCGTATGATTTTTATTTAGTACGTGTACGTTCATTGCAATTTAATAAATTGACCTGCCATGTCGGATTAATTCAGCTCTATTAACTCATAGGTTGGGAAAAGTTTTGCATCTGTGTATGCCAATAGTATGGCTATTTTTGAACGGGCGTCTGATAAGTTGAACCAAGAGTGAACCATTCATACACTCTTGGTTGAACCTTATAATGTTGATTTTATGACACTTTCAGTACTGTATAAATGCAATTGTTAATTTACAACAATAAAATTGTGTAAATTCACGTTTTTACAGAACAATACGTATGCTAAACCCAAGGCAGAACTTTAATAAGGGAACAGTCAACCTTATTTGTTGTTCACCGTGCAAAACTATTTTTACTAAAAGTATCCGTTCGTCTGCATGGTGTGTTTGTTTGTTTGTTTGTTCGTTCGTTCGTTCAGTCGTTTGTTCGTTCGTTGGTTGGTTGGTTTGCGTAAGGTCCCAGTTCGATCCTGGCCGGAAACAGTTTTTTTTTCACCAGCTGGTAATTTTTTGAAATGGCACGAATTGAGGCAAAATGGAGTCTTTTACTAAGTTTATATACTTGTGCATTAAACTTAAGTACCCAAGAAACTTAGTTTTTTTTTTTTTTCAGACGGCTTGTTAAAAATGTGCCTTGGTGCTATAGGAATGATAACTTCAGTGCTAGAGTCCTCCCGAGTTGTACGTGGTTATTGTATTGAGCAAGTTTGACCTGCTTAAAGGGACAGTTTACCCAAACAAAATTGTTTGATGTGTTGTGCGCAAATACAAACTATAGAAAGTTTGTATAGGAAGTATTAATAAATTTAGCGATAGTTAGCGAGATATTAAATAAAAACCGTCCTGGCCAGGACACCAATCGCGTTCGAGTGTTATCGAACGCGCGTTGCACCATACGCGCTCGACTCGAACGCGAACAGAGGATTTACGAACGTTCCCGGCAGGGGCGTGGCTTAAAGGTGAACTGACACAGCTTTCTAGGGTACCCTGAAAATTAATTTGTATATTGAAACCAAAGTCGATAAAAAGCGTGGAATCCTCAGATTCTAAGTATTTTGTGTAGAAAACAAGAAATCTGTGGGCCGTGGCAAGGCGTCGAAAAATAACCCCCACTTTTGGCCAATTGGGTGGCAGGGCGTGGTCTAGTAACCCCCACTCTCGACCAATCACTGCATATCAACATGACGTTTGTCTCAAATATCTCGAAATGTCCGACCAATAGAACGGCGTATACGGTTACTTATCGCTTTTCGTTGAATAGCAATCGCTCAACATCCCTGCGGCCGAAAAAATTCACAACCTGCCTTACTATTCTGCCCTACTCAACAAATTTAGGAAACTGATTGTCTTTGCAATTAAAAATAATAAAAAATACCCTGAAACTTCTCCTTTAAATTCGGGGAATGTTTGACGTCATAGAAAGCCGTTACAGTGATATCTCCGACCAATCAGCACATTTCTGGGACGGGAGGAAGGTTCGTTATCACATTACTCTGACGTCAAAAGGTGGCGCCACCTTTTGGGATCAACGAGAACTAAACGTACGCCGTGGGAAGGAACTTCTACCAATGAGTCCAATGAGCCAATGCCAATGAGCGGAGCGGCTCAGTGCTCCTACAATCATGCCTGGAAATACGGTAGTGATAGGTATTTTCGGATTTGCATTTCTTAATTTTCATTTGTTCAATATCATATTCGTCGGTTTCTTATTGTGAACTATATGTTTGACTGTAGGTGGTGGGAGTGGATTCATAGGAACAACCTTGAATAGGATGCTGACGAAATTAGGGTTCAATGTACTCGTGGTCTCTAGACAACCAGGACTGAATAGCATCACGTGGGTATGTGTTAATTAAAATACGAATGCACAAATTGGAAGCCAATCTGTTTCGTTTGAATGTAAGAATAATTTAAATTGCAAGAGTATAATTGCAGAATTATTATATAGTCGGCTATATATTTGCATTTAATATTAATTAACTAGCCCATGTGTGCGCTCAATTTTAATTGAATGCCTATTTATGGAACCAACACTTACTGGAACCTGGAACCTAGCTGGAACGAATAATTTATATATTACGTTGGTTTTGAATTTTAGCATGAATTGCAAGCGAAAGGACTACCTCATACCTGCGTAGCTGTCGTTAATTTGGCCGGGCAGAATATACTTGACCCCACAAGAAGGTCATTAAAATTGCAATCATATGATTATAATCTTGGTACTATATAAATAGTCTTCTGAAACCGATTTTCTTAATTAGCTCAGGTGGACACCTGGATTTAAACAGAATGTATGGGCTAGTAGGGTGGATACAACAAAATCTCTGGCAGTGGCTATCAGAAGAGCGACGCAGCCTCCTAAAGTATTTGTGACCATGTCTGGTGTTGGTAAGTTAACTACTGTAATTGTTCTAAAATTATAAATTAGTACGGTTCAGTTGGCGATAGCATGCGTTTTGCAATATGTACAGTTATAAGTTTGTATTTGCAGTTAGTAGAAGTACTTTATCCACTCTTGATTGTACCAAGCGCTATTATAAAAATTGTGGAAACTAAGGATTCTGTCGAATTTTTATAATGGTCCTCAGTATTATTATAGTAATAATATCATTTGTCATACATGATATAAAAAGACAGTCTCCCCTAGAATCGACATTTTCTTAAAAAGTGTAAAATGTGCTCAATAAAGTTCTGGTCACCCTATTAGTGCTCAGAAATAACCACTGTGTTTGGACTGCAGAAGCCTGGTATTGATAGGTTAATATTATGTATGCGAAAGAAACGTCCACAAGTTTACATTTGTTTTTATCATTTATTTTTTGTATCCGTGTTCTAGTTTAAATAAATAAACTTTGTTATTTGAGATTGTGCGACGTGTGTACATACTTTACTAGATGTTTGAATTTCTGATTTGCGGAGTTTAACCTACATGTTCACCCAGCCAAGAAAATATAAAAAGTGTTTATACAACAGAATACCTAAATGGGGGATTGTGTATATTTAAAGCTTTTTATCAACCAAGTGCCACGAAAGAGTACACGGAAGACAGTCCAGGTGGTGATTTTGATTTCCTGTCCAAATTATGCGCTGAGTGGGAAGCGGCAGCAGAACTGCCACAAGATTTGGGAGTAAGGCACGTGATTATACGAACAGGTATATATTGTGTTGTATCATAAAATATTTCTTGCGCTGTTCATATAAGTAATAGAATGTCTTCTGCAACTTCTCACATGCAGGTGTTGTCCTCGGCAGCTACGGTGGCATGATCAAACACATGTTCTGGCCTTTCTTCTTCTGTCTTGGTGGACCGACGGGTTCAGGAAAACAGTTCATGCCATGGATTCATCTTGATGACGTTGCTGGCTTATTCACTTTTGCTATCCAGAATGAGCATGTCACCGGTGTCCTAAATGCAGTCGCTCCCCATATTGTGACAAATGAGGAATTTGCAAAATCCTTTGGAAGAGCCATGTGGAGGCCAGCTTTTTTAAGCATGCCAACTTTCTTCCTGAATTTAGTTTTCAGTGAAGAGAGGGCAAAGATTATGATAGAAGGACAGAAAGTAATACCAAAGCGTACGCAAGAGTTGGGTTACAAGTATAAATATCCTGATATAGATTCTGCATGCCGGGACTGTGCGCAATTAAAATTACTTGTGGACAGAATGGTAGACTAAATTGGAGTTAGCTAGTTAGCATTATTGCCGTATTGTGCAGTTGAGTTAACAGCATGCTTCTACAAATATTTCTTTCCAATATGCCAAGAAACTTGTGATATACCTATGTAGGAATTTGACAAATTAAATGGACGGACTGTTTCCTCGTCGTTGTACCTGTAAAGATGAGATTAAATGCTCACTTCAATATTCACCCCTACAATGTGCCAAAACAACTTGACCGCTTTACGTGTTCAAGTCAGAAATCTGCAAGTTTGACCCAGCTGTTTGCTGAATGCAGTTAAAGGGAAATGCAGACTCATCTGTAGCCTTGCTCGCACACAATGAACACTGCATGTGAAGGTCAAAATGTCTACAATTATTTTAATTCCAATTGCAGTGAAACTTTCAAAGCTGACCACATTTTTTATAAACGTATATTGAATTCTATACGTACACATTTTAATTAATGGTTTAATCACTTGACATTTGCAGTCAATATGAATTTAGAATCTCTGGGTCAAGTTTTTAAGTTGTAACAAAGTATCAAATGACAGTAATAAAAACGAATTGCATTTTTCTGTACATGTAATTATAATTACCTTGATAAACTATGTAATTGTTGCATTGATGTGAAATATATATGCCTAAACATTGTTATACGCTATTGAATTCGTTAATTGTCACATAGATTGTAACACTTGTATCACAAATTAACTGTTTTAGCCAGATTTCTATGGGTAAAGGCAAGAGTATGAATGGTGGGGTAAAAGATTGTATTTTTTAACAACGAATATGCCGCCAAAAGCGTCATCCGTGACGTCAACAAACGTCCATGCACCCTTTATCAAAAATAGGTCAACTGATTTGTATAAATGGTATTTCTATTTATCTAGCGCTTGCATTACAATCACTTGTTTTGGATATGGAATTGAAATTGTAATTACTTAAATAGAACGGAATAGTTGCTTCAAAAAGCAACAGTACTACTTTTGCCCAGAGAGTGCTCGCAAGTCACAAGTGGGCAACACTATCATTTTTTATCCCAGGTTGGAAATTAGATCGGTCACAGATGGGTACAACGTTGCTACGAAAACGTACTTGTTTCATTAACGATGGGTTAGTTGGAGATAACAAAGGGTCCATACCTGAAGTGTAGCACCTTATTTGGACATTTTGAGAGACTAAAAATTAATATGAGTTGTTGACCGAGCGACGCAAAAGTTAAAACTTTCGTTGGGCCATTTTTCCATTGAGTGCGCCGAAAATGGCAGAGAAATTCTGCTTGGGATCCGACGTTCGTAAATTTCGACTGGGCGAGTCTTTCACCAAGAACCCTCAGAAGGGCTATCATACGATACGATGTAAGTTAAATCTATTTTATGCGTGGTGAATTCCCCCAAATGACAGCGGATGGCTTGCAGTTTTCTACGTCACATTCCTCAGTGTGCTGTAACCTACTTGGCAAATGGGACAAAAATCCACACACACTAGGAAGAAGGTTTTATATTAAGTCATTGACTAAATGTTGCACACTATTCGGCTCAAAATTCAATACTAATTTCCCAATTCTTGTCGCGCATTTTATGTGACAAATATTCAGTTTCCATATTGACGTTTATTGCCATTGTGTGCATGTAAGGCTTAACGCCATATTTAATTTTTTATTCATTATGTCTTGTTATATTACAGTTACAGGTAAAACTATATGTGGTCTGAAATGCATTCAGTGATTTTATGATCGAATGTTGCCCAATATGTTGAATCACCTTGGTTGATTCATGATGTGGTTGAATTGAAAAACATGTTTTCACTTTTGGATCACTTCATCTGTACTGGCTTTAGCTGCATGGGAAAGTATAATGAACCAAAATGTAATGAAATATAAATCAGTACAACAAGTAAGAAATTGTGAGTGTTATACCCAAGGTTATACAGCTGGCTTATATCTATATTAACCGGAAAAGGAAATTAAACAGACCCAGAGAAAACGTATACTAGAATTTTAAAGCCATTTTTTAATTGGCAAAATCACAATCGAAACACTTTTCTATGTTTGTGATAAACCTGATAAACTTACTGTGAAATTTATGCATATGTGGAAATGTCTTTTAATTCAAGGAATACGTAAACACTGAGCACTACCAAAGTTTTAAAACATGTTTAAAATTATATATGTTCCACATCCATTACGGATTATGCAAGTTGTTTTTTGTTTAATTTTGTGAAGTGTATGTACAGATACCGGTACGTCAGATGGCTAGAAACTGGGTAAATTATTTGTCTGATAATTTGATCGCATTGCGATTATTTTAGAAAATAGCCTTCATGTTAGATATAAATCATGTTGCTATGCAGGCGAAAGGTATTGTTTATAAAAGTTGTATTCAAGCATGAATTTGGTAATGCTGTTATCGTATTTCCTGAAAAATAATTTGCACATTAATGGTTATGCAAGATTCGTGATAGCTGCACATTTTTTGTAGTAAGCTATTATCACATGAATTGATAGGCTTTTATTTAAAAAATGGACCGGTTTAATTATTACTTAGTATTCATGCACTGTGCGTATTACACAGTGTTTCATAGTAAATCGACGTAGGGAATTTGGTGATGACAGGACTGTTAAAATGGTTGACTATGAGGTCGTGAACTAAAACGAACTGAAAGAATCACTGCACAAATTGTTTGCACTGTGTACGCAATATGTAAATTGAAACTACTAACTATATTTGAATATTTTCAGATGATTTTAAACCAGCTTCGGTGGACACGAGTAAAGTTGCCACTGTGGAAATTGGACAAGGCCATCAAATAACTGTCACCGTACCAAATGTGGAGGTACAGTATTGAGAAAATGGCAAACATTGGTATCCAACTCTAAAAATAAAATGCTTCCATTTCTTCCGCAGGGCTCAGGGACTTCACAGACTGTATATAAAGGATCAAAGAAACCTTATCAAAAAGAGTGTGTTTTTATCATAGATCACATTACTGGCGAAATTGTATTGGAGAAACTTAGCAACAACATTCAGATCAAGAGAACTAGGTAATGATGTGAACAATGTATGGACCTTATCACTTAACGATGAGTTGTATCACAACAGGGCTGAAGGTAGCAGTAAGTTCCAAACCCGACCTATCACGCCTGTGGATGCAAACATTTCAAGGAAACCGTCACCACCTCAGAAGCAGTCTCCAACCCAGAGGAGTTCTCGGTCACCTGTGCAGCGTACTTCACCGAACCAGACTTCCCCAGGCAACCGCATCAGTCCTGCCAGTTTTTCACAAAAGAGCCCCGCCAATCAACGCAGCCCAACGATGCCTGGACTTGTTCCTCCGCCGCAAGCCAAGATCCCAACTTTTGCGAATCCGAGCATGCCGATTCTTGTTGATAATGAAGATGGTACATACTAGTTTTCTTATATGAATTCAAACATCAGATGCCATTTAAATCTGTTAGGTTTTGTATCACATTCTTATTGAATGTGATTCACTGTTTGTAATTGGAAGTTGTGGGAAAAACCTGCTTTGCTAAAGGATAAGTAACAAATGATCCTGCATAAATATGCTAAATTCGCCGATTGTGCTTTGGCTAGCATAGTGCCATTGGTACGGCAAAACTTTGCAAGGTGCTTCTGTATTGGCATCTGATATGTACCCTTGTTTAATGTTGTAATTAATATAAAATGGTTGCCATTTTGTTGCACTACAGAACCTGTAATCGCCGTACCACCAGAGATTGGAGTATTAACTGACAGTTCCAGTGATTCCAGCTCAAGTGGAAGCAGCAGCAGTGGCAGCAGTTCAGAATCTAGTGACTCTGAGGATGAATCAAAAGCTGCTGAGGGAGCGTCTCACAAAGAAAAGGATTCAAATGGTAATTATGCTACTGCAATGCTGCATTTTAAAGCAAGTTTCTCCTACTAAATCTTGAGATGTTATATTGGGAAGGTTGAGTTAACTGGCTGCTGACAGAATTATTTTGTGACGTTGTGTAGCTCATGCAACGAATGGTACTTCAATTAATAACCAGTTACCAAATGCATACCCAGGCGTGCAACGGAACAGTCGGTTTGGCCAATTGAGTAAGTTTCTTTATCAGACTGTAGAAATGTGTTCCATGTTTGGGACAGTTTTTGACAAAGGCGTTTTCACAATCCAGGTGAAGATTTGCATCTGAGTGAGGATGAGAGTGAAAGTGACTGAATTGAATATGCAAATTTCCCCATTGTCCTTATCGAGGATTCATTCCTTCAGCTTGCTAGGGAACCTGCTGCCATCAGCTCCAGCATTTACTCAGTGAATCGTCTTCATTTTGGTTTACTTATAGATTATATATCTGATGATCCAGTTCGATTTCCACCCACGTAATACGTTATATAGTTTAACTCCATGGATAGTGGAGAAAATGATGCATAACGACAGGCTTCCTCAAATCGGTAAGCCAAAATCCTAATCCTGTGCATGTGATCTAATCTAACTAGCCCAAGGTAAAGGTAATTACATAATTGACATGCAATTCTTTTTTGTGTTATGTTTAAAATTTCTAACCTGTGTCCGAAAGTTTCAAAATGGTTGCTGAACTGCCAAACGAGTTTTTGTTCAATCAGCAGTCAACGTTATTGCAATGTCATGATATAAATAGTGGATGCATATTTATACAATTAAAATGTTGCTCTTATGCCACTATTTCCATATTATCTACGCAGAAAATTTTCATCCACATGCAATTTAGGCATCAAAATAATTTTCATTCGACAGATTCTATTTCATCATTCATGAATTTCGGATTCCCAACATAACCAATCTATAGCTTTATGCAAGGAGTTGTCACGTTATAGATCTATTGTCTGATGGTCTGATTGGTCTGATGTATAGTTATTGCATGAATATGACATGAAAGCACATTCATCATATAATGTACAAATTTAATGGTGTATATCGTGTATATGCCTGCATAAGTTATACAAAATATATCACTATAGCAGAGTCCTAAGCAAAATTGCGGCATAACCAAACTACAAAAGTATTGGGCAACATGAACATGCTAGGTCACATGATTTGGCTCGGTGTTTGCTAATACCATTTGCACACATTAGGGAAAGAATGGCTGAAAATATGTATGTTACTACACCACCTCTCTGCCGTAACTGCTTTACTAAGTAGTTTCGGCCAGTCACATTATGCATTTTATATAAGCATACTATGTTGCATTTTTTCAGTACATGGAATGCACCTGATGAGAACCTTGGAATAATGAATTAGTCTATATAAGCCATCAAAAAACATCTGTTGTCACTTATATTGATTATATTGAAGTCTGGGTTATATGGCGTAGATAATAAATGGTAATCCTGAACCTTGAAATAATATTTTTTGCTTATTGAAAAGGATGGTTATACTATCAAGTGCATTCTTGTGTTAAAAAATGCAACAGCTTGCTAAAATCTTTGGTAATACTTCAGATGCAGTACATTAATAAGTATAGTTCCGTGCCATAAGCAATCTTGAGGCCGCCATTGTAAACAAAGTAATCGAAACACCACTGTTCACCAGCTCTGGCAATGTGCATCAGGAAGAAGATCATCGCTCTATTTCCAAATCTTGTCTGTTTTGGTCCTGAAACAAGTTGGTTAACATTTGTTTCCCACGATGATTCTTTAAGATGAACGTTGCCAACTGGGAACGAGATGCAATCCCCTCTGCAGCATGCAAAAGGCACTGTTGATAGGATTCAGGACCTCCCATGTCTTCGTTGCACTTGGTCTCTCGGAAGCGCAGCCTCAACGCAGGCTCCACACCGCGTAGAACATGCAGATGCTCAGCATTAAGAAACATGGAGAACACACTGTGGTTCATAGCCCTGCTGTTGTCACGTTTAAGATCCCATTCAGTTTTGACTAATGGAACTTCCCCTTCGATTAACTTGCGAGCTGAAAAACGAAGCAAAACAAATTGATATTTGTTAACATTACATCAAAGTCAGATATTTTGTACCCATTTGATAATCGGAGTTGTAAAAACTAAAGTGACTTGTGCTGTGCTCGTCAAAGTGGCCATAGTTCTTGTTCAATTCAAGGGTAGTTGGACGGGCTTTATCTTGATACACAATCTCAGGGTGGTATCCAGCAAATGGTATTGGAAAGAAAACTTGCCAACCCGATATGGTATTCATCCTGACACGGTTCAGATAATCCATTCGGATTTCCATACCTAAAGGGTAATTAAATTAGAAGCCAACAATGGATTAGCTGAATGGATAAACATTGCATAGGAATATAAAGTAAGTTGATATTTAATACCTGGTCTTGCCACGAGGATTAATGTATCTTGTGGAAATTTCTTTGCCACAAAATCCAATATGGCTATGTCTGAAATTGCCAGTCCCTGAGTCTTTACAGCAGTCCATGACAATTTGGCCCCATCGACCTCGTACTTATTATTATAGCTGTGTATTAGATTCTTCAAACTTTTGAACTTGTCCTCTGCATCCAATCCAACTGATTGTGAGTTGTGCAACAGCACGAGTACCAACATGGTACTATCCTGCTTTTCAAGGCACACTTTGGCAAAATCTTTAAGGAACGTAACTGCTTCGTCGTGCTCGTCCCTTGTAACTGGCAAGAAGATGACCACTCGAGTGCTTTCAGTGACGTATGGCACAGGTACGAGCTCCACTTTGCTAAGTGGCCGCAAACCCTTCATTCTTTTCGAGATGCGAGACCCGGTTGCAACTTCCAGGAATTTCAAACTTACAGTGTAATCCATGCCTCTATTTGGATCAAATTTTCTGTAGCCATGCTCGAATCGTTCAAACACTATCTGACCATGATATTTTTCTTCCAGGTGCTTTGCAGAGGAATTGATTACTTCAGATATATCATCCTTCTCTAATGTGGTTAGTGGGCGAAGGTTGCTCAAGTCAGAGTCCAAGTAAATGTGAGTTTCGGTAAAATAATGCCACCGGACATTATCAAATCTATCATGTGGCTTTGTGCTTGCAGGAGTGCCAATGGGCCATGAGAGGCTCCTCATGTCGTCGGGAAGATATTCGTTTGTGGAGACGATGCTGCACCGTAGTTTAGCAATGGCTGCATGGGTTTCATCGAGATCAACCAGGCTGAAGTGGAGGTGCAGTTTGTACATTGTCTCCGGATCATGCACTGGGTACACACTGACGGAAGCGTTGAATGCTCGGTCTTGGCCACCATGCTTCAAGATGACATCCACATCAACGTTCTCGTCCATTTTAAAAGTGGTAAAGTTTTGTCCCTACAGTGCAATCAATTGCTGTTAGACATAAGCAAACTGAAACTCCTTCATTCAACAGGAATGGCCCACTTAAAATTTACAAAATTAAATCAAATTGTAGAATTCATGCAAC
Source organism: Glomeris marginata (assembly GCA_034696005.1). NCBI lineage: Eukaryota > Metazoa > Arthropoda > Diplopoda > Glomerida > Glomeridae > Glomeris > Glomeris marginata. The sequence continues at coordinate 12,932 of JAQFZQ010002085.1, forward strand.
AAATGTACTTTATAAAATCACAAAGATGAGCACTGCCACCTGTGCTTAATTCCCTACTGGAAAAGTACATCACACCCATCACAAAATTTCTGACAGATTATGAAACATCCGTCACACACATTATAAATTTTGTGATGGTCCCCCATTACCATCATAAAGTAGTGTGGTGGACCATCACAAATCATGATGGTGATGTTTCATAATCTGTCAGAAAGTGTGATGGACATTTCCAACGTTAAGGGAAAAATTTTGGATACATGTGGTCCATTCCTGCATGATCTTAAGGGCAGTTTTATGGTCAGCCAAATGGCCTCGAAAACCTGACTATATTATCAGGCTGGATTATGCAATGTTATTATTTAATTTTGCTTGAACATAAACCTGCCCTAAGCATTCTCTGATCTTAAAAACTTACTCTGCAATCGGTTGCATGGAGAAATATGACACATTTGTAATGATAATAATTTCACCTAATTCTTACTATACAACGAACTAGAGCAATCGGAGTACCTGGATATGCTGTCTACATGACTGGTTGCAACTGTGCAGAATGCACCTGCCTACATTATCACTGCCATCTTCTGATACAGCGTTCCTGATGCACCAATTCAGTTGCTCAACCATGGCCTTTACAACTGCGTTGCTAATAACGATACCTCCGGCGAGATCGCAGAAGAGTGACAGGTCATCGGAGCTAAGTCGTCCTCCCATGTAGACGTTTTGAGCAACACTCAACTGGCTCAACATTTCTTTGAGTTTCACACCACGAATGTAAGTGGTGTCTCGCATAACCAGAAAGAAATCGTAGTCATTTACAAAGTGTTCCGCAATGTAGTGCATCACGTGGAATGGCTTAAGGAGTGGACGTTCATCCACGAAGCTAACCACCGAAGAGGACAGAGACTTTGGCACTTTTTCTGGGCTTGCGACATCTGTGAAAAGCACCAATTTGCTGACATGGTGCGCCAGAGTTTTGTTGATGGCCACTCCAAGCGTTCCAATAGTTGAACCGTCAGAGATGACGCCTACGAATAGCTTCTCTTTGATCTGAAGTTCCGTGGAATAGTATCTAAAAGGTATGTAATTTTGAATTTTTTGATGATACAGTATATGAATCAGGAGGACACGTCCAAAATCTAACATTTTGAGAAGGCCACATTACATCGATGCAGTATTATTTATGGCAATGAAACGATTGCCTTCTCATGGTAATTTAAAAATAATTGGACTTTTCATTTGTACACATTTAAATGAAAAATCACTCCAGAATATTTTTACAAAGCAACATAGAATAAATACACTGAGAACTTATTTGTGATATGAAAGAACAATGTTAGAGGTGACTAATTAAAATAGAACACTGAATGGTAGACCTGTTGTGGTAAAAAGTAGATATGTGATAATCAAATTCACAGGGAAAAAGGTTTTGATATATTCACCAGAAATAAAAGAATTAGGTTATTCAAAGCAATTGCGAAAGATACCTCAGGGCGATGTTGCATCTGTTCAACTACCTTTCAAAATCATTTAATTGGACGCAACATGAGCATTGATTTTGGCACTTTTACATAGAGGTTAGTGCCTGAAATTAATTTCCCCAGTAAAAAATGACGAAATATATGACACCATTATAGAACCTGCATGGTCAGGGCATGCAATAACTTTTGAATAAGTAAAGCTAGGTAATTGAAAAAGTTTAACTGAAGTGAATATTAAATGCCCTGTGCAAATGCATGGTTGGCAATGTTATTGCAGGAAAGCTACCTGCTGATCGAAAGCAGTGGGCAACAACATTTTCTGTGCTGCCACTCCATCTGAAATTTCTCAATTACTTACCTTTCACCATTCAGAAGTTATTGCCCAGACCAGGTTCTGTATATTAAATCTTGGATTAAATGAACACACCTAGATCGAATTGGAGTTTTTACTGCACTAGTTTGTTGCTGTTTTGGTTTTGGTTGGAGTCGAAGAACTGGTTCGAAATCGTCGCCATCTGGGTCCTTGTGGCCCATTTCACTGTTCAGAGTTCGAATACCTGATAGATGAAAGTCCTGGAATGGGCTGTGGCACTCGTTGTCAAAAATTGGCGTTAGGATAAGGCCTAGTGCTATGCCTACACTCAATCCAATGAACATGGACGGATAAGTTGATTGACGACAAAATAATAACCGCATTTTATCAAATTATATTCGAAGAGCCGAAATTTTCGAAATTCAGTTACTGTAATAAGAGTTTAACGTTTAACATATCAAAATATTTAAGCAAGTAAGTTTCGTGTTTAGTTTCTTATAATTAGGGAGTGGTTAGTTTCTTGGCATTCGATCTGCGGCGACCGACTTATGTAGCAAACGCCACCATGCGGCAGCTCCGCGCATTATACCAAGTTACCCCGTTACCCTAACTAAGGTTCTATTGTTCCGATGTCAAATTTGCATATATTTTTAAAAGTATGTATTGTATTTCAAAATTGTTACATGTTGTGCAGTACTTAATTGGAGTGTGTACAGTAGTAGCCATACTTTCCATTTGATCTAAGAGATTTTCGACTTTTAGTGGAGGCATCCAAAGTGAAAGTTTGTTGTGCTTAGCTGTCATGGTTTAGGGGCGCAAAACGGGGCTTTGGAGTGCCTCAATCTGCTTAAAAACCACACAGGCGGATTG
>JAQFZQ010002086.1:0-15590 GCA_034696005.1 Glomeris marginata
CACCTGCCGGCTTTGAGGTGGGGTTGCATCCATGGCGCTCTGCTTGCCTCTCCATAATAATAAACCTCCATGGTTGCGCAATAGAAATACTGAAGGGAGAAAAATGAGGTCGTTTGACAGCAGTAATTGGATGTCCTTTAAAAGAAGTGTTGTTTTTTACTTGCAAGACGGGTTGGGCTCAAGGAATTTCGCTTCTTTTCAAACCACTGAGCCTCTTTGTTGGGCTTCCGTTGTTGTCCTTTCACTATGGGTTTTGTTTACCGACCTTTTACGATTTACAAAAAGTTCCCTATTTTTTAGCTTTATTTGGAATACTTTTTAAATACAAAATTTCTAAAAAAAATATTCTATGTATTGTTATACTGAAATACGTTTATATTGAAGAACATGGTCTTTTATTAAAGAGGACGTTGTTGATAGCAGAATATAATGTTCTGTAATAATAATCACAGAAGTTGCATGGGTCAAACTACAGGAAGGATTAGTTTAATTATCGAAGTTGCAGAAACTGGCCATTGTGGCAAGCAGCCATTACCCAAATGACAGTATATGGTGCTTTTGGGGGGCTTTATCAAACCCAAAACCACGTTACAGTCGCAAAACCGCATAAATAAGCAACGAGCTTAATTAAGGGGACATAGAGCTCATGTTTGGCAGTTAGATTATGGAACGCCGGAAACGTCCTGTAGGGGGAGCTGGGCAGCTCAATGTCGGCCATCATTCAAAGTGGCTCGCCGAATGGCCGCTGGCCCTTTCCCTTCTCTCATTCCCTTCTTCCCTTTTGCAGGCAGAAAAAGTCGTAAAATTTTTGTGACCGCTGCAAACTGCCCCAAGACGAATCCTCCTTTTCTCCCCTCCGTCCTATTAACGGGCCCTTGAAGTTGCAAACAAAAGTTCCAGATGCGCCATCTAGTTGCAAAGTGAATCATAAACCAATAAACTGAAGAAAAAAATATAAATCGCTGTTATAACTCCATAAGGGCCCAATTGCGAATGTTCTCGATCCAGCTGTATTTTAAATAAATGCCCATAAGTTATGAGATGTAATTAACTGGTGTACATATTGGTATCCATTTGCAATTCAAAGAATAATTTAAAGAGCTTAATTTGGATCCCTGCATGTACACAAACAATGCGAATGCACCTGCCATATCTATTAGCCTAAAAATCACTGTAAAAAAGTTAACATTGAAGTGAACGGTGAAAGAAATTTATCGCCATTCAGAAAATGAATAGAAATGCTTTTTTGTATATTTCCACCTGCTGCTGTAATTTGAATTAATTACAATACCGATTCATTTCGTTAGTAGGAATGTTAATTCCCAATCCAATTTGTATACAGAAAATTGAAAGTTTTGGGCTTCTCCCTCTCAGAAGTTGTTTACATGCTTTTCGTAGACTTAACATGGGGAAGCAGCCATTACGCTGCAGGTTTAAGATTTCTGTTGACCTAAAGGTAATGGGCCTTTGAAGGTCAGAAAGAGGTCCAAGGGGCCATCTGGTGTGCTGAAAGCTCATTGGCCCAATGGTCATCGAGGGGACATTGTGAGACAAGGGTGCGGCTTGGACACCCTTCTTTGAGGGTGGATTTTCGGAGGGGAGGGATTTTTCGGACCATAGTCGTAAAAGGTCCTGGGAAAGCGGTCCTCTTTCATGTCTTGTAACAGGGTTGGTCAGGGATTTGGGGAAAGTGGGTGGACACGAGGGGACACCATACACCTCTGGGAAAGTGAAGCTAAAAAAGGTGCAGCGCCACCTGGACATGGATTAGGGGGACATTGGGACATTGGTCATCCTGATAAAATCTATTGATTTGATGTTGCAGGGGAAATTTTCCCATGTTGTTTTATCTGCATTGGTGACATTGAATGATTTTATTTTTTTCTTTGTGCAGGTGACCCAAGGATCCCAGGTGATAGAAGTAAAGGACCTGAAAGTGACCATCAGGAGGCGGCTAAATGAAAACCGTATTGCCAGAGTTGTGGATTGGGTGAAGAAGAGATTCAAAGTGATGACGTCATACAGTCGATTGGAGAACGCCAACCATGTTTACATGAAATTGGAACCTGGTAAGCTAATTATTATTAGGTATATTAAACTATTTTAACATGTGACAATAGTGTAAATAATACTATTTACTACTTTTCAATGAAAACAAGAAAATGTCACTTAATTTGGCAACAATATTGCAAGTTTACACGGACACATGCAAGGGGAACAAGTCCCATTAGTGTATGACCCATCCCAAACAAATTACTTATTGTGCAAACTTTATTTGCACAGGGGAGTGCCTTGCTTTTTTTTTAACAAATAAAAAAATTCAATGTGACATGTTTTTTTCTGTTGCAAACATGCTGTTGACATATCCGGTGTTGCCAAATGTATAGTTGCCTCTAAAAAGTTCAAGTGTTTTTAATAGCTGTTTACTGAAATGAGGTTCCTGAAAACCATTGTTTTTTTTTTTCCTCGTCGTTATAAACATTTATATTCAGTGACATGTTTTGAAAACCCAATATATAAAATTTATAATGTGAGGTGTGTTAACGCAGTTTTCTGTGCCTATTCATTACTTATAGTTGAAGCAACTTCAAGAAACTCCGTATGTCACGTGAAGACCAGAAGCATTGCGCCAAATGTTGTAGCATTCCTGCAGGAGCCAGTTCCTCCGAGCAAGAGACGAGGATGTGTGTCCAATGGAACGCCTTTGGACTCCAATACGTAATGCATAAACTTATTTCTACCGGAATACAGTATTATATAGCATTAATAAATTAACTTATTGACAAATTACAGTGAGGTGCATGTGATCAAAATCGATCGGCCTGTTGATCATCTGGCTCCAGCATGGGGTTTGGACTATCCACCTACTCAATCGAACGTTTCCGGACATGTGGTTCCTCATGTGATCATCACTCTTCAATCTCGCTCCGGCCCCAGAGTAGACAGGGATGTGGTCTTGGTTCTGAGATCTCGAGAACCGGTCACTTGGCAACTGAGTGCTGAGAATGTCCACGGCAAGATCGAGATATTGGTATGTAAATTATAATGCTACTTAGTTTGAATCATTTTTCTTACACATATGTTTATATGCGCAGACCGAGAACGTGGTTGAGGTTTCTCAAGCTTCCTCATCTTCATCATTGGAGAAATCTTTAACCGTAAGGACAGAGACGCTTCCTGAGGACTCTGCGACACTTGTAGGACTCGTGGCAGATCGCTACGGTCTTGCGTTCACCTTCAATGAAGTCCTCAAAGCCAACCAGATCATGGTCACATTTGAAGCAACGCATCACGTGCACAAGTCTTATGTGCCAACAACCACGCAAGAACCCTTAACTTCCAATAGACATCATGGCCCTGGCACCGGTAACTTTACACTGGCGAATATGCAATACAGTATTTTGCCATTACGGGTTTTTAATAGTCTGATATTACAGCTGCCAGAAGTGTTGGTTCGGATCCATTTCTTGAGGACTCGTTGCTTTCGGAATCATTCGGAGCTACTTCGTTCCGAGGCTCCAAGATCATCAGTTCCAAAGATCTGATGCAGGCTCACTTGGACACCATCAGGTTGAGGGATGCAGGGGGAAGGAGTGGAAGTGGAGGACCCAGAGCTCCTCCTGGAACCCATTCCCTCGTCAAATCAGGAGCTCCGAACGGTTCGTACCTAAAACTGTTATGATGGGGACATTGTTGAAATTGAATTGCTTTATCAATTGGTGGTTCTTGTCGGACAGATGTCATCAGGATGCCGAATGTTGTCTTGATGGATACAATGACGGTTGAGTGTCTTCAGAGGCATTTCCAAGTGTCCTTCCCTCGGCTGACTCTGGAGAGGCTCGGCATACGTGGTGAAGATGTTTCTTTGGACGACACCAAGTGCCGCACTCGTAACAATGATACTCACATCGTTCTTGCTGCAAACTTCCATCGGTGTGGTACTGTTAAAAATGACATGCACAATCGAGTACGGTACACGAATAAGGTACGGATCATAATTTCCTCTTCGGCTAATGAATCTAAAAACCGGCTCGGCTAACAATTCCACTTGAAATATTTCAGGTAAAATTCCACTTTCACAACCGGAAGCTTGGATCATCCGCAGCAGACCTGAACATAATGCGTGGAGCCGGAATTCCTGTCGATGACGAAGACAACTCCGAAGGCAGCGGCTTCCCACCGTCTACTCCTCGGCCCGAAGAGGCCACAGACATGAGGGTACTCGAGTTTCAGTGCGATTACCTGGGCACGCAAGATGACCCTCCAGAGCATGATGTAAGTCGGGAAAATGCTTATTATTGCCAGAACATCGTACTAACATACTGGAAAATTGCAGATGCACGGAGGTCCTCCACAGAGAGATTTCACCGTGAACCCTCCGGACACCAGTCTTTATAACATGGAAGTGTATCGTGATGAAGATTTCAACGAGGCCGTGTTACCCGTAGACTACCCGATGACCGCTATGGAGCAAGATGTGGTTTATGTCGAGACTCGACTCGATATTGGTCAGTTCTTATTTATGTATTTAATTGTTAAATATTATTATGTATGTAATGCGTTAACATATTTGTTTGTTAATTACAGGTACACCCATGAGAATTGTTACTGAAAACTGCTGGCTGAGTAACAATAGTGACCCATTGGTTACCAATGGACCACGTGTTGGATTATTACACAATGCTTGTCCTACAAGTGTCAGTGTCAAATTGGACCGAATGAGAAGTGAACTTTTTGGACAGGTCAGTGTTGCTAAACTCCATCTACTGTACTAAATATTTCCAATTACTGATAATAATTTGTGTATTTTGTAACAGATGCCAAACGCATCTCCACCTCCTTACGACAGATTCAGCTTTCATCTGCTGTCAAACTTTGCGCATTACGGTGGACTTTTCATTCACTGCAAGCTCGGGGTTTGCTCCGAAGATACTTCCATGACTCATAATAATATCAAAATGGTAAGTGTTCATTGTCATGCAATCAACGTGTAACATTGTTTTGGTTTGTTGATTAATTTCTTTATTTTTTGGAACAGTGTATCAACCCTAAGGAGTATTGTGGCCTGAATCGTGCTCGACCATTTCACGATCATCCTGTTGGTTCGCATCATGTTATTCTGTCTCGCGGTCCGATACACGTCCTTAGCAGGCCACCACCTCCTAAGCCTTCATATGGTGAGCCAAATGCAATACATTTGTTTAACATGACCAATCTGCAATGTTATTTATAAATTAATTATTATTTTCAGTTGGAATGCGCAACGAGGAAGAAAAATACAGGGATTCCCAGGAAATTAAGGAAATCAAGTGCACCATTCCTGAACCGCGTCCTATCTTCATCAATGGTTTATCTACTGAAGCAGTAGTTGGCATTGCGTTTGCGGCATTTATCATTGGAACAGTGCTTTCGGCCATCATGTGGTGCATCTACCTTCGTACAGGTACATAACCATATATTTCATGTGGTGTTCAATTATCTTTCCTTGATGCTGAACAGTACAAATTGAACATCTCTTCTTGACTTTTATGAACAGATCCTCTCAGAACAGCTCAAGCTGGTCAAAAACGGCCAACGCAACACAACTCCGGCTATGACCTCTCGGCCAACAGCGGCTCTTCGACACCCAATTCGCACTCGCCCATCACAGCTTAGCAAGTTACAACGGAGCAAAGCTATCTTGGAAACGTACGGCAAAAGTAACCGAACTGAACGAACAAGGTGACAATGTTGATTTACCTTTTGATGGGTATTCATAGAACTTTTCGTTTGGTTGAGTTTTTCGAAATACGTTTTTTTTGGCGTAATTCCAACGCTTTATTTTTGCTGGAATTTTGTTGTTTTGCTTGCAAGCTGGTAATTGGAATTTTACGGATTGAGTTTGCACATTGGGAGTGGAGCATTTTTGGTAATTATTATTGCTGGATGTGTCCACTCCTGTTATGTCTCAGGTATTTTTTTATTCTGCAAAACTCTTCCATATTTTCCAAGAAAATGAATTACGGGTGTGCCAGAAGAAGAAACGATAGAGAAAGAGATCAAAACAAATCATGAATTATATTATTATCGGCGATGATAATATTGAGCAACTGACAAAAAACTAAGAAATTCTGTACGGGCGTCTTCGTGGAATTTGACCGTAACGTTGAGCGAGCTTGAAAAGTATTTTGGCGTATTTTTAAATTGATTTTACTTTTTAAAATAACTTTATACTTTTGTCTTTGGTTCAAAGTTGTGTTTGCAACATTGTAATTATATTTATTTAATTATTACACTTAAAACAACAGGAGCGTCAAATAACAGAAATTCAAGACATTAATTAAATGCAACAAGTGATTGTATTTTATTCATATCATTACCGATATTTGTTTGAACTCTTGCACAAAAATACTGCAGATTATCCCAGAAATTTGCTCTTTATTAGTAATAAAGATGCAATGAGCTACAATTTTATGAAATACTGTGCAGTATTTTTTGAACTTGGGGTCTTTTGGTCAAACACTTCACTAATTTCCAAAACTTTGAGATGAGTTTTTGACTTTGACGCTCCTTTTATTTTGCATTAATAAAAATAAATTTATAAAAAAATGCAATTAAGTTCACTTGCACTCGGTTAAAATAATGGGCACATTTTCGGTTTGCTATTTGATTTCTTTCATTTTGCAACATGACATTAAAGTGAATTTAATTGCACGTTGCGCTCGGCTCTGCGAAGACGTCGTCGGCTCCCGAACACTTGTTCCAAAACGGCGGCTCCCGCAAACGTTAAATATGTTCCAATTCGATATTGTTGTTATTATACAAAAAATAATGTGCCAAGTTATTTACATGTGATCCGAGCCGTGATTTTGGAGGAAGCATTTGGGATTTTGAAAATCAAAAGTTGCTACCGCCGCAAACCGAGAGCGAGAGAGGATCTGGAAAGAGTGACGTGGATAGCAGCTCCACATTTGTTCCCTCTTATATATTATATATTATATGTTCACATCTCTATATATATATAATACTGATTGATATATTTGGTAGTTTTTGCTGGGCTGGTGAAAACAGAGGTTTTTTTGTTTATTACGAGGAGTTGAAATATATAATATTATTGCGAACAATATTTGGAGAAAGAAAAGAGAGGAAAAACCGAAAGTTTTTATTAAGCCCTGATTGTTTGAGAAAGTCTAAGTATGACTTGATCACCTTTTGATGTTGAATATCATTTCTTTCATCGTTCGATGTTTTTGAATAATTATTCTCATCGAGAAACAGTTCCTAAGTTCCTAATTATTTTGCATTAGCTATACGCTAGATTTCGTCGCTCGTTGCACTATCTCAATTCCTTTATATTTCTATATATGTTCGCAAGTTGTCACTTTGAGATCAATGAGAAGTTAGAAAAGGAGATTGAACGGAGAGATTATCAACACTGAGAAGTTGAATTTTAACAATTATATGTACTTTTCATTTTCTACCTCTCTGGGCTTGGCCAGACTCAGATTGCAAGCAGTTTATCGTTTTATTATTATATTATAATTATGATTATGATTATTTTTTACTACTACTACCTCAGTTCTGCAACGTGTATTTTGCCGCAAACACACACACCTCCATCAATAATGAATGGGTTAATTGCTCAATTTCTGATCAATAATCTGCTATTAATCGATTTTATCGATTTTTGACAGATTAATTTTACTTGACGCGAGCTCATGTTTTCCATATTATTATTTGTATCGTTATATTATATATTATGATTCCCATTTAGAAAAACACACTTTACATGACGGGTATTTTGTTATTTGTGTTTGTACCTGCTGCGCTTGACACCATAGCGCACTAAGCTAATTTTATTTTGCTGCCAAGTTCCTCAGTGTTGGTTATAGTATACATAATCAGGTTGGTGTGAATAGAAATGGGAGGAAATAGAATTTTTTGCAGATTTTGGATTTTTTTTTTTTACATTTTTGGTATTAGCAGAAAAATGGGTTTTGAGCCAGAGTGCGACTAGTCACAACAATGAGTTCGCGTCGCCATCTTTAAATTTAAATAAACATGAGCAACTATGCTCTATGTATTAATAAATTGAACGAAAACCTTAAAATGGAGTATTAAAATTGTAAACAATATCTCCAGGTCATGACATAACACAAATTTGGTGACCAGGATGAAAATTCATTCCAGTAATATAATTAATGTGTGCGATTTCCCAGTCCATTCCCATGTGAAATTGTTCAATTATTATTTGTACAATGGCTAATTTATTAATTGCTCATTTGATTACTGATTGGTTTTCTCAGTCTTAAGTTTAAATCGGAAACTGTCCGTGGAAAATACTTGAAAACACATTTGCTCATATTAGAATCCAGTAAAAATATGTTAGTGTTTTATATCTAGTATCATTAAATGAAAATTTGTAGCTATAGCGGTAATGGCAATTTATCAACAATAATGTGCTAATTTACCACCCATGATTGCAACATTTCATTTAGGAATTAGAAAATATCGTTTGGGTGTTTGAGGTCTTAGATATTGTGCTTATATAGGTTTGAATATTAACGTAAACAAACATGAAAATATTGAGATTTCTATTCTTGAAGAGTAAATGAAACAAGGGTAAAATAAATACCGCTAAAGGGGAGATTGTTAACAAACCATGCGGAGAGTACAAATTTAACTAACTTGTACGTGGTACTAAGTATATGTAGTTGGGTTTTGTCTAACATTTGGCAGAATTGGAGTATTTTTGGCATAAACCTCGCCTCTAAATAATGACTCTAGATGTTATTATGTAAAAATGTCTAGAGACCGAAAATTTTATTACAATGTGAATCACTTTTCCTGTGCTGTGTTTTTGTCTAATATAATTCTGAAAGAAAGTCATGTAAAAAGTATTGATGGATTGCTAAAGAAAAGTTTTTGGTAGAAAATACAGTTAATAACAGCCATGTATGACTGAATTTTTCAATTTCTAATTAATATTAGGAATTCCTAATCCATGCAAAATTATGTTAACACGAATTGCATTTAATGACACATCACTGTACCTACATATCACAAGGTGTAAAAATATGAACCTGAAAAATATGGTTTCACTATATATCGACAATATCGATAATAATCTCCATAAATTGTGTTTTCTTCATTGACAGCATTATTGCTGCAAATCTTTTTCTTACCATAGGCCAAAATAACCCCAATACTATACTGTGGATCTGTATTAGAAAATGTACTTAATTTCACAGTCATCTGGTCAATAACTGTATTATTTACCCTATACATATGTGCCAGAATCTGGAAAGTGTTGTCCAAACTGTCTTTGGTCGTTGTACATCTTCAAATATTATCGTTCAACGTAAAAAGAAATAAGTAATAATACGAAATATTTGAAAAGCAAAGTGGGCCATACGTGCCCCAAGTATACGATGCTGTTTCATAAATTTGATTTTGCCTGAACCCAATTAATAATAAGTATGTATTATATTATCCACCCTGTTACTTTCTTGCTGTGGCATAATTGTGTGATCAATGCAATAAAGTTACACATGGTGGATTTCATGCTTGGAAATGCGCAGATTTTCCACTGTTACAAATTGACTAATTCTTTTTGCCATTTAAACATTTTTTCTGCATGGGCCTACTTATAAGCACTGCAATAATTCTTACATTCCATATTTATGTCGCTTTGACTAGAATTTAATTGGTGCCATATGATAATTTTGACAATAATTTTTGAAAAGATTTAATGAGCAATATCGAATTGCTAAACTTATTTTTGCATTGGTTGTCGCCACATTTTCCATCTACAAGGTGGGGACATCATAGGGTAGCCTATGACTTGACACAGAAATTATATTCTAACTTTTGCAAATTTTTGAAAAACGGTTTAGGCTGAAGCCTTGTTTTACTGAAGCTCACGTGTTGAAAATTCGTATGACGAGCGTTCGTAAAACGGGGGAAAACGTGTATTCCGTTAGAGTGTCATAGCATTATGTAAATATGGTGCCTGGATTGAAAGAAACCACAAAGTTCTTGCTATTTTGTTATCGATTTTCACAAACAGACATATACAAACATGGTAATTCAATTCTTACAAGATAAACCCTTGTATACTTGCCAATCAAATCTTTTTGAGCTAAAATAACGAGCACATCTTAGGATTGGTCGTTTAAAAATGGCGCCCGTTTTGTCTTGTAATAATCCACAATTTTGCCCATCCGATCGATCGAATAGCTAAAAAAACTCTGCAAATGTCAATAATGATGACGGTTTCTGTGTATTTCCAGACAGTTGTATACGTGTATGTTGAAATAATGTGGATTGTAGACGAAAATTGCTGATGCTTTTTGCAGATGCACGTTTCTCATACATAACTATTTCGCTATAGATTGTAGTATACTGAATTTCACGATATTCTAAGCTTGCCAACTTGCCGAACACAATTGTACTTTTTGAGCACGATTAAACAATTTTTTTGCAATGCAAATGATAGTGTGTTTATTGTTATGTTATATCAAGGTTATATCTTTGAAAATGTTTTATTTGAGTAGCATGTGCGGTAGACCTATAAATAGGCAGACTTCTGATTGGACGGAATTAAGCCACATTTACATAAAATATAGTGTGGTTTAAAACGTTTTCTATTTATAACCGTTCAGTCGAACAAGAACAAGTGTTATTTGAAATTGAAAGCAAGGACGAGTTGACGGAGGACTTTTTCAAGGTAAGTCCCATTGAAATTTATATGCAAATATGTTATGTATTAATTTTAAACATAGCATATTATATTTGATTGTTATGGCAAAAATTTACGATGCCATAATTAAGATGCTCAAAGTAAACAGATACGAGATCATAGGATAATTAATAGATACAATCCACTCTTGATAATAAATCAAAAAATAATGAAGTGCACAAAAAATCAAGGTAAAATGGGTTAAAATTAATTTTACAATAAAATGTTATACAAAAATTGAAACAATTATATTAATTAATGCCCTGTTTCGTGACGGCTGGATAAAGAACAAATAATTAGTGTTAACTTGATATTTGTTTCACGGTATCATTAATAATGCCAAAAAATAATATTTTTGTAACAGAATAAATTGCTTTTAAAACATTTACGTGTATAAAAGTACATTTTATACATAACATGTTGCCGCTTAGTTTGTGTTGTCCGTGTGGCCTAATGGATAAGGCGTCTGACTTCGAATCAGAAGATTGCAGGTTCGAGTCCTGTCTCGGACGGTTACACTTTTTCCTTTTTTTATTTCCCCCCTGTTTCATTGAACATGCACCATACTATGGGGTGTATTCAAAATAGCTTGTTTTCTTTTATTGAACGTGAAAATTCGATATATGATGCAAATGTTATACATTTTTCCAATTACTTCAACTCTTATCTGCTCGCATACCTATATAAATTATAACCTTTATTCTTTGCTCATGGTTTTGCAAAAAACAAGATAACAGATAGTATGCGATACGTGAACTGGTCATGTCAGTACTGAAAATATCGCAGCTATTATTTCTGGTAATTCAGCAGCTATAAACAATATGTTTGAGGATATTTTCAACTTTGCTAATGCTTGTGGCGAAGAAGTGAGAGTGGAGGTGAAGTTACCAACCCAAGAACATGTAGGAACTTTGGTAATTCCCAATGGAGAATCGACTCGCATATACACCAATAGATGGGGGATACGAGTGAGAAAGCGACACGCAATTCACCTGACTGTTACAACTTACAGTGGTTTTAATGTCTGTACCAACTTCCAACTTCCAACTTCCAGCTGATAGGTCTGTCATTTTGACCCCATCCAAACATCTTGTTCTGCATAGAGTAGGAGCACCTTCTATTTGGTGGGGAGATGATGGAAAATATTACCAGTGACACCTTTCGGTAATTAATATATTCATATATTATATATTCATATATTAATTAAAGTCATAATTACTGATTAAAATGAAAATTAAAGTTTTTAAATGACTTACTATCCTTTTAAAGAAAGATTGAGCTGGGACGGTGCCAAGAACCAGTTTTGAAGGGGTGCACGGTTGGAGGTGTGCAGGATCGCAATGACGGCCACACACTGCAATGCACCCCTTCAAAACTGGTTCTTGGCACCATCCTGGCTCAATCTTTCTTTGAAAGGACAGTAGTTGTTATACCTATAATTAAAGTACAACACATCATTGTAATATATTTGCTGAAATGGGTTATCATTTTTCATGCATTTTTAATAAACTATTGTCTTTGCAATCAGTACTTTGTTGAAGTATTTTTAAAATGTTGGTTTGACCTTGGTCCAAGGTTTCACTAAGAAACTATCATGGTTTGAAATAATTCTCATGAAGTACATTTCATTTTTCCAGCTAAACATGCAGAATCTGAATATACATCATTGCACAAGAAGACACTTGTGAAGAATAAGAAGTTAACTTCTGTAATTTATGAATAATATTGTGTACTAATAAAATTCAATTTAGCGCATAGTTGTATAGTAGTGTGTGTAAAATTCATCGCAACCCTGGTTACAAAGGAAACTCAAGCAATATCTCAGCAGGAAACCTTAAAATAACGAGTTATCAGAGTTAAGACATTTTTTCCTTAAATCCCAGCTAATAGCATATATAGATAGGTACAAGTATCATTCCATTTCCTGTTTATATCGTCTAATCTAGACATTTTTGTTTAATCAGCAAACTTGCTAGATACCTGATGAGGATACTTATTTTCTGAATTGTAAATATGCACAATGAATAAAAATGGTCTGCAAGACTGATTTATATAGTAACATCCTGGTTATACCTCCATTTCCTCCAAAAACTGGAATGCTCGATCTCCATTCAGCACTATATTTACAACTTATGTACAGGTAAATTCTGCTGAGCTGATATGTACATACACGTATACTGAATTTTTGTATTTAAAACCTAATCTATATTGACACTGTGCACCCTGAGCAATCAGCTAACAATTACTATCTTATTTTCACTGTTGTCATGGTGTTAGAATAAGATATAGAGCCGAAACATATCTCAAAAATATTTTTCTAGTAATTATTTGAGAGCAGTATAACTGTATAATCAAATGGGTGCGGACGTATTTCATTTTGCGAATGCAAGTGGTGAAGAAATTAGGGTGCTAATATGTAAACCTAACAATGAGCATATTGGAAGTATTGTAATTCCCCATGGGACAGCAACCCGCATATACACCAACGACTATGGGATATTTCAAAGAAAACGTCATGCCATTCATCTGACTGTGACAACTTACAGAGGAATGAACGTGTGCAGCAACTTCCAATTGGCACCTGATCGTTCAGTCATTTTGACCAGAAACAAAAGTCTAATTCTTCAAAAATATGGTTTTCCTGATCTGTTTTATGGAGACGATGGAAGGCACTACAAATGAACATCTACTTTGGAGAGCAGTACGTAATCAAAATATATTCCCACGCATTTCAAAATAATTTCCGCTTGTAATAATATGAAACACGTTTTGGTATTGCAGATACATATATTCTGAGCAAGATATGATACCTATACAAGTTTTCCATACGTGAAGAATTTATTCATGATAAACACTTAAATTATTGTTTGTTGATTTATGAAATGGAAATCGCTATTAATAGTATTACCAAGGGCATATTCTGTAATACAATGTAGTACTCGTATTATAAAATACATGTTAATTGCAATTGTGCTATAGTTGTCACTACACTACGATCACACTCAAAATGGCAGTATATACTGCCATATGTTATGGAAGCATGCATATTCCAAATGAGGATTTTAAAATGCATATATGCATTGCAATTTGGAAGGAATGCATGTACTTCTTTGCATTACATCCAACACATACATTCCATTGGTTATGCTGTAAATTCAGCATGTATACGTATAATCGTGTAATTATATACGTACTAACACAGTGTGTATACAGTATAACGTTCAACCTCAATGAATACTAACAAAGATACTAATGTTAATCTTAGTTGTGTGGCATATTTAAAATTTATTTATCGGTGTTGGTTCTTGTGTCCGTGTGGCCTAATGGATAAGGCGTCTGACTTCGAATCAGAAGATTGCAGGTTCGAGTCCTGTCTCGGACGGGGTGCTATTTGTCATTTTGTTATATTTATCGATGACTGAAAACTATAGGTATACACAAGCTCCATAGTGCAAGGTTTCATTGCAAGTGCTGATTGATGCTGATCAAAGTGATATCATGAAACTGCATATGGGTGTGCTTATGACGTCACATGTTTGTTTCATTCATTTTATTTTTAAACTCTAAATGTTGTAACTTAATAAGCAATAAGTTGAAACCATTTCTGGTTAGGGAAATCCAACATGGCAGGTGCAACCCTTTTCAGAGAGTATAACAGAAAACTCCGTCATGGTCATAAACGTGGTAAGCCGAGTCTGGAATCTCATCCTCATTTGCAGGGCGATTTGCATACGATCTCATGATTGGACAAAACATTAATGCAGCCACATCACTAAATTTGCCAGCTATATATAGTGTGAAAATGTCAGGATGTCAGTGATCAAACCTTGGGTCGGTTAAACTACTACATCATGGGTTCAATTACAGATAAATTTCATTTTGCGAATGCAAGCGGAGAAGATGTGAAAGTAGAACTAAGAAGTCCTATAGAAATCAACATTTGGGAACTATTATAATTCCCAAAAGGCAAGGGACTCTCATCTACACGAATAAAACTGGAATGCATCATGCTATTCACTTGACTGTGAGAACAAAGAGTGATTTCGAGGTGTGCAATCATTTCCAATTGGCATCTGATCGTTCGATCATATTGACACCTCAGAGAAACCTTGTTCTTCAAAAGTATGGAGATGGTGATTTGTTCCTTGGAGAGAATGGATGTCGATACTAAAGTGTGATGAATGAATAAAAGCAAGAGTGTATTATGAAGGTAAAAGCTGATCATAATTTGTAAACATCATTGATGACCATAATACTTGACATGACATTTGTTCGTTGTCGAAGTGATTACAGTGGAACCTAGGATTACGAGTATAACTCGGTTTACGAGCGTTTTGTAAGACGATCAAATTTTTAAAATAAACTTTACCTTGATAAACGAGCATCGTCTTGCAGTACGAGCTGCTAATATTGCAACTATTTAACCCATATAGTGATATTGTAATCAGTTCAGCAATTATTTCTATATGATATAAAGTACAGTCGACTCCGTTTATAACGGACTCGCGTATAACAAAATTTGTGAAGTGCAATTAGGATATGTATAAATACCATACAGACCTCATTTGAAATCATTATAGTAGCCGGCCTACATCCTACATCATGTATTTTGTTATTGCAGATACTTATATTCCGTGGCAAGCCATTCAAAATGGACCTACCTACAGCATACATGCTCAACACTTAACAAATTTGTTCACGCTGCATATACGTATAGTTTGATTAGAGATAATGTAAAAATGTATCTGTGCGATAGTCGGCCGATTTATTAAGAACTTGTTTTGCCAATACCAAATTAACTAGAGTATCTTCATAGGGATTCGCTGTGGGCCCCGAAAATTGTGTGTGCATTAAAAATGCTTGCGTTGCA
>JAQFZQ010002087.1:0-15589 GCA_034696005.1 Glomeris marginata
ATAAAAAAGAGTTTGTCCTGGGACAACAAAGGTGTTCCTGAACTCCTACTTAACTCCTTTACTTCTTAGAGTGTAGAAGAGCACAACATGTAAGGGGGGAAGTAGAAGCACATAACATAAAAGAAAAGTGCAGTCCCTAGGGCTTTATAACTTTATTCTTATGCATGGTTCGATTTTTCTTTCCTGTACAACATCCTTTTTTTCATTTTGCTTCATTGCAATGGGCATTTTGGTGAAACGATCGGATTTGATCATGCGATGGACTATACTCTCACGAGGATTACATCTCATTTCATTGAATGCATATAGTATACCAAACCCCTTGCGCCATTTTGCTTTTTTATACTTGGTCCATTTATAGGATTCACAAAGAGTGGAGAGAACATAAACTTTTCTAAACACACACAGGGAAAACTTTATTTGCTTCAGTGTTGAATTGGCTTTTGTAAGATAAAACTAGACAGGTCAATTGATAAGATGGATGAAGAACATCCGCATACCGGAAATCATCTAAAACGACATGAGATTTCTTGACGATTGACTTCCAATTGAGTGCTTTTCACTGTAATCGTGAGAAAAGAAAGAAGGAAAAAATAAGGGACCCCAGTGACTATTCAGGTCACTAGCTCGTAAAATCCCTTCATGAAATATAGACCTCACATGTGACTGCATGGGGAAAAAATAAATGTCTAATGATGCTAGTCTAAACGAATAAAGTAGGAAAATGACTTCCTTTTTGAGATTTTCAGATTATGAGATTTTAAACTGATTTCGCCATATAAATAATTCAGAACGTGCAATGGGTGAAAAAGCAGATTTCCTAGAATCTAATGTTAAAAAGAATTCAGATTTTAATTCAATATCCGTGGAATCATAACCTTCATTAACTCGAGCAAACATTTGACTTTACGTATCAGGGAAATTTGTTTGCTAGCTACTTGGGAAATGCAAACCAAAATGTAATCTTGTTTCAGCTTCATTAAACTTATGTGCATGCAGGAATAATAAAAACAGTACATATAGAGATTTTAACTTCAGCAATGATAAAAAAATATATAGGCCTACTTTGATGGAGTATCTGAAATCTCACCTGTTGTGGATATTTAAAAATATTATTTTAATTTAGTGCACAGCAGTTTAATGTTAGTTCCACAGTTGTTTCCTGAAATCTGTATTTTTAATGACGTAATTTAAGGATGCTCCCAGTTTTTAAAGTAAAAATTGAATTAAAAACTTATTGAAAACAATATAGCCTATTGCAAACTAAGTATAAAAATAAATCCTCACAACTGTATCAAAGTGCGAATTTAGTATTTCAATAAAGAAAAATAGCTTTAAAATGTGTGTACACATGACATAATAAATTAGATATTTCATACGTGTACATGCACACATGACTTGCATGAGTTGTTGGGTTTTGACTTACAGCTCGTAAAACTTTTACAAGTATTTGGGCATAACCAGTTTCATAAAATATATCATATGCAGCCTAAACACAACTGTTTGTGACCTTAAAGAGAAAATAAATTGATATGTGACATTCAATAGAGGGCCACAGTTATTTTTTGAAAAAAATGAAATCATATTGTCAATTCCAGATGCTTCCATGTAGAAAGTGATTCACCTCCCCAGTTTAAAATGACGTCACAGTTGAGCCCACTTTGCATCTTCAAAAGAGTCGTCAATCTCAGGTCTGACGTCACCATTGACGATTTTATTTCTAAGTTTGTATTAGCTTATATGCAAATAAAAATATAACGTATCCAAACTTCCATTACAGTTCATGATAAAACCAGAAAATGATGCGACACGCCCATATATAGTGTAGGTACATATAGCCTAATTAAACTTGGACAAGTCTCAAAAATAATACATATTTTTGTTTGTTTTATATTTCATTCATTCAGGAAAATTAAAAATTACTTCATGTAAACTAACTCCATTGATTACTTTTTACAATAATTTTCCCTTGCAAGTCAAAATTTTTATAGCTTATAAACATTTAATGTGACGTTTGCAACTGTGATTGGATGTCTGCACAAGATCCACATAGCTAATTAAAGTATCGTCAATCAATATATCTCTAACCTTATCTGGTAATGGCAACTCTGTATAATATTTATATTAATTTTTGTTATAAGTATAGTGAACTCTCATGATCGATCCTGCATGCAATAACTTTGCCACACAGACTAAGGATTTATAACCATCGCAAGCCTAACTGTCACAATAGCATTATAAGGACTGTCTGCTCAGAAATTCCCAGCACATAGCAAATCGCTCATGAAATTTCATTCAAAAATGACACATCCATGTATTATCAATAACTTTGCGAGGGTTCTCTTTTCAACTTAATTAAATTTCAGAGTGATTCAATATATCTATTAATATCAGAGTAGCACGAGCAGTTCAAACCATCCGTATTTTGGAATCTGATATGTCATTATAAACTTAATGTAAGGCAAGTGACACAACAAATGTCAGTTACCCTGAAAAATACAATAGATAGTTCAAATGAAAAGTAGATTCATTTGTTTATTCGGACGAATTAAAAGATACATGCACAAGTATGTTTGGCCTAGTAAATTAAAGCAATGTGTAAGGAAGTTGTATGTACAAGGGTTCGTTAGAAAAATTCACCATTGGCATTCAGGAACCCATTATATTGCTTGAGGAGATAGCAGATTCCGTCCGTGAAAAATATCACTTCAGTTGATCCTTAGATCACATGATCACTAGTGCCACAATGTCTTTATTGATATTGGCCTTTAGAACTTTTCTTTCATTTGTTCAAACCATAAAAACTTTAAATTGACAACTATTGAACTCAGATGCAGCCGACATTGTTGTTACTGCGATATAGTGATTTAAAGGAGAACTGACATGGTCATACCTTAGATAACAGATTTCAAAAATACTTGGCACAGGGTATCAGGTATGTACTACCTGTAGTACGTTACAAAATAATTTGAGCCCGATTACTTGAGCGATTGCAAATATATAACCGTTAGTCGTCTCTTATACATTTAACATGTGGCTATAATTCCACAGAAAGTTCAACACTTTCTCAATCACTCTTGCAAATCCCAATGGGAGGCATGGCATGGGCGTGACCATTTCGAAATCTTCTATCGCTCATAACTTTTTTTTACTAATTTTCACCGAGATTCTGTTTGAACACTTCATTTATATTCTCTGTTTTACATTGTGTAGGTAAATTTTCAGGGTACCTTACAAAACCGTGTCAGTTCTCCTTTAAAGAGCAACATGTCCTATTTACTGGATGTAATCAGTCTTCACTGCATAGCATCAGACGTTTCCTTTTTTAAATAGCAGCAACATTAACACGTGTAAGCCCTTAAAGACAGACAACAAAAGCCAGTGTGTGTGTAACAAAAAAGATGTCACCCATTATTAAGTGTCTTGTGGATAACATTGCCAAAAGCCTCAAACATCAAACTAGAGTCCCAAGAAGTTAAGATATGGTTGGTTGAATGGTTTGGGCTATTGGCTGCTG
Organism: Glomeris marginata; assembly: GCA_034696005.1. Classification (NCBI taxonomy): domain Eukaryota; kingdom Metazoa; phylum Arthropoda; class Diplopoda; order Glomerida; family Glomeridae; genus Glomeris; species Glomeris marginata. The sequence continues at coordinate 3,518 of JAQFZQ010002087.1, forward strand.
TCAACCATAAGACACAGACAGACACGTGACACTGTAAAGACCTGGCTCCGGAAATATGTGTCGTAAAATGTTTGGGAAACGATGGGCATATAGGCACAGAAGCCCCATAACACAAGTATAAAGCCGATCAATAGGCATGGAAGCCATTGGCTGTTTTCAGCCATGGAAAGTCGTCACATCCGGTGGAGCAAATCAAAACATCCGTTTCTACTATAGACATGATATCCAAAAATCTCCCTGGATGAAATTCGGCACTTTTATGAGCACTAAATATACTAAAAACATATACGTATAATGCCATAGGTCTTTTCAAACACTTAATCCAAAATAAACGATGATGGCAGCACGCCCCAAATTAATGCACTTCCGGTGACATTTTTTCCAGATTCCGGTCTTGCTGCCAAGTGATGATGAAAAGCAATCTTTGCTTTAATTCTATGCAGCGAAATATCCAAATTCATTAGCTTTAGTAGGCCTACAGCAAGGTTTCGTTAAGAAAGCCACACGTTTGAAATATGAAACAAAAGAAAATGGCCGCCATGGCAACTTTTCACTTAAACGCAGAAGCGGTTCAACTAACCAACATATTTTTTCCTCCCTTTCTGTAAACATGAGGAGTGATGAGCACTAAATGGAAAGTTAACAAGGAAAATAAAACAGCTTATCTGCAGTATAAATCTGTCGTATTTCCTCTCGAGGTTCATTAGATTTTATCACTTTAATTTAAAAAAGGTGCCACTCAAGAAAATCAGAAATATGTTATAGGTACTTTTGTTTTAGAACTGTTATATGGTTTACATGCTCTCAAGTGTGTGCCAGTTAAATGAAATGCGGTATGCCTGCAAATTAGAAACATGAATTTTGAGTCTAAGATAATTTGACAAGAGGACATCTCAATGCCAAAATGTATAGGTCTACTACCAAAGAAACAAGAGAAATAATATATATGAATTGACAATATAGCAGCAAGTTGAATCATATATAATAAGGGATACTGCACAAGTGACATTTAGATCAAGGCCAATAAATATACATAATAAAAGGAGGAAAGGAAAATGATAAACAGGGTGAGTATTGAAATTGTAAATCTAATCTATCACTGCAAACAGCGAACGGTTCAGCAATTCATGCAAGCAAATATACTCTAAACATATTCATAAGTGAATAATGATAGCCACTAATTGTTTAAACAGAACATGATGTAATGAATAAATTAAGAAACAAGTTGAAGAACGATTCACACTTAGGAATTTAAAATTTCTGCTGAAAGGAGAAAAAAATGTGAGGCAGTGCGTGATCTGGAAATGTATACTGATAATAGTATACTACGGTATAATTTTACAACATTTATAACAAAAATTATTGCATCATTATTTAAATAAAATTTGCAGACTTGTCAAATGGGAATATTGTAATAAAACTTGTATATGTTGATTTCCTATAGGATAGTTTATATAGTCCATGCATAATAATAGATCCAGGTTACCAATAGTCATGTTTGAATTTGGAAAGAAGAGTTTACTGTTAAATTCTAGATGTTATTAACATGTACATGATTAATTTATTAATGTATAAAGGTTCTGCTATAACTGCTTTGCTCTACACCTGATCAAAAGTATTATGCATAATTAACAGTGAAATTCTCCAATTTACAAATAAACTTGATGGATTAATATTAATGTGGATTATAAACATCGTTAGTAAAAATGTGGCATGTGGCTGACAGCGCCATCTACAGGTGCACATACTGACAGTAAGGTTCTTACATAGCATGATAAATATTGAGTGCACAAAGCTCTTCTGGTTTTATTTTAATGGTGAACTCAGCTCCAAATGGAAAGTGTTACAGTGCATTGGATAAAAGATTAAAATCGCATAGTAAATCATTTTGAAACAGCTTTTCTGGTAAAACCTCGTAAACAGACAGCACTTTGTACTTGCCACAGTATATATTGGGGATTTGGGAGCATTTCACTTCATTTGCATCGCGCAGAGCAATATATTGTTTGATTGATGCTATACGCTGACAAGCAATTCCACCTTATTCACAGCCCAGTGAAAATTGTGAGAAGTGATCAGAGAACAATTTAGAAACAACACATTCTTGAGGCCCACAAAAAGGAAAAATCGTTGAGATCGGCAATAAAATTGTGGAGGAAAAGGTTATTTCCACGAAACGATCCAATCAAGTCACGTCAGGTCGACTATATAATTTTAAGATGTCGAAAGTTTTAAAGATTGCTTAGTCAATTTTGGACAGGTCGCCCAATAAACGGCCATTTTAATGCGACTTGTGGGAAAGACAGTTATATAGGAGTGGGCTTTTACGAGCATAATTTGCGGCTGCCAAAACGATCGATAAGTAAAGAATAGAAGGTGGGAAATAAAACCCAAGTTGGGAAGGAGGAGGAAATCCTTTAGTTTACAGAAAGAGTTCCATTCGATAAAAAGCAGTCCTAATTCAAGAGAAGTCAGGTGTGCTTGTACAATGAGGGAAAAGTGACCACTAAGTACAAGTGCCATGTGCAGCAAAGTCCTCCATTGGCCTGGTCAACACTAGATCCTCCCAAGCTGAAGCTTTAACGATCGACACTCTTATATTTGGCCCAATTCCCACTTCTTTCCCTTTCTTTTTCACGTAGTGCAGCACACAAAGTCGATATCATCGGCCACATGGACCGTTGGGATATACACATAGCCTCTGCTCACTTTTGGAGCGCGGCCAAACTTTCGGTCCGATTTCAAAAGGTTTATTGACTAAAATTGAACTGCACAAAAGAAAAGTTGGGCGTTTCTTTATATAAGGAAGGACACTACCACAGTATGGGAAATTGGTGATAAGGCCGGCGAACTGGAGGACTTTCGTGATTCACGTGACTTCCGCGACACAATTCACCAATAATATTGCTGCTCTACGCAACATGTACCGTGTACTACTAGACAGATTTCAGAAAAGCTCCCTCCCTAGTGATTCAAGTACATTACATTCCTAATGCTACACATCAGCATTCAAATCATACACAATACTATCCATTAAATAAATACATGTTGCACCTTTCGTAAGGTACGCTGAAAGGAACAAGCAACCTTATTGGATCTAGGAATGTTGTTGCCCAACATACTGTATTCAATTATTGTTTTACAGGTTCATTGTATTGTAAGAAAGCCAAAAAAAATTTGTATACTAAAAGTGCGTTCAAAGTTGCACAATTGTGGGAGTGAAAAGGGGAAGTCGAGATTTGTGGCCAATGAGGAAGAAGTTATAATGCGTTTGAGTGTAGCCAACAGTGACCAAGAATGCCCAACTGTATCATATCTCATCCCTCATTGGTCAGAAGTCATGTCTTACCCTTATATAGTACATAATCTAATTTGAAACAGTTTTCCAGTTTAGGGCTGCTACTACTGCTATACTACTGTACTACTACGGTGCGGGTATAAGTAATACCAAACCAACTCGTACATCCCTATGTCATACCCGGACAACTCATACCATGACTACCTCATACCATGACTACCTCATACCATAGACAACTCATACCATTGCTACCTCATACCATAGACAACTTTGAACGTGCTTCAAGTATTGAATCTAATTTGAAACAGCTTTCAGTTTAGGGTTGCTACTACAATACTACTGTACTACGACAGTAAATTCCAATTTATCTTGGCAAAAAAGGCGTTTCCTTGCAAAATAGAGGTGTGGCTACTTTCATGATTGACATCTTAACGATCCAATAGTAAATGGTTGCTATGCCGCGCCCCCAAAAGGTACAGTTTGTAAACACAAAATGGCGGCTAGCGGACAAATGCAGCTCAGTATGTAAACCAATAATCAAAGAGGTACACGCCTCTGTTTTGTAAAAACACACCTTTTTGCCAAGGTAAATTGGAATCTACCGTACTACTACTATGAACAGTGTGACGATAAAAGGAGTTGGTTGAAGTTTCTAAATATGATCCGCAAAAAATCAATATTAAGATGGAAATACCCGGACAAAGGTACATTTGTCCAAAAGTAGGTCAACAAGCCTCTCCAACCTTTGGACCAAGCTTTCTTGTTCAATACAAACAAGGAAGTTTCTTCTGGATGACAGAATTAGGGGAAGTTTCAACTTAGACATAACAGAGGAGAACACGTGTCTTCAGTGGTCTGGCATATCTAGATACACGCCCACCATAATACAGTCATAGAGGGCAAGTGGAGAAGTCAGGGATGCGGGACCAAGTACCATATTAAACAAGTTATGTCAGGAGCAATTCACTTGCATGTGGTACATATAATGGAGGGTATACATATCCTATGTGCATGTGCACCGAGTGCCAATAATAAAGGAGCTTCAGCAATAGAACAGTCCCAGCGATTGTAAGTAACTTATAAGAACATGCACGAACAGATTTCCACATGCAAGAATCAATGTTTCCTAATGCCAATTATCACCACTGGTAGCGTGCATTCTCACGAGAGCATGTACAGTACCTACTAATACAGTGGAATATCCTTATAGAACGGCACTTCTCAAGGGATCCATTATTGTGTCTCTTATACGGACATGCTCTTACAATAGAACTCTATACCCTTTTACATTTTTAACGAGTAAAGTCCGAACACATACACAGTACCCAAATACTGTAAATAAATAAGCAACTTTAATTTGTGTACAATGATGTACAGTGGAATCTCTATAACGGCACCGCAAGGGATCCAAAATTGTTTCCCTTATATGGGTATGCTCTTATATGGTGTGCAATTATAATCATTATGTGCATCAAGAGAGGATAGAACCTGTACTTTATAAGGGAACGCCCTTATAAGGGGTGCCGCTATAGAGAAAATTCCATTGTATATCCACATATCTCTATATAATGAATTTTTAGACACGTTTTTGAGTAAATTAAGGCATATAAATGGTAACACAACCCTTATAAAAGTCAATTATAGCACTTTGGCTAGACATGATGCATTTATAAGGGAACACCATAAAAATGTATCAATTATGTAATGTAAATTTAGCATGGAAAATCCCATGGAGAATAAAATTTGTGTCATATGTCAAATATTGAGAACACATCCCTCCCCAAATTCATATATACCCCTCATATACTAGTACATCACACTAGGACTCATTTCTTTTTTTTTTCATTATAACCTATGAGAGCATGAGAAGCTTATTCCTCTGCTTCCGAAAAGCCGGTGTTAAAGGACAACTGACACGGTTTTGTAAGGTTCCATGCCATTGGAACTGTTGATAGGGAACGTGAAATTAAAACTATGAGTTACCTTAAAATAATTTTAAAGAAATATTGAAGGAGTTATTTAAAATCACCGAGGAGAACATCAGCCAGAACGCCATTGTCTAAACGGCGGCTGCGGGTTGATCTAGGTTGCTCTAGTCAATGAGGTAAAAGTCGTAGCGACGCATTTCGACCCTCAATTTTACGAAATTTTGCACATTTTATAAAAATAACGAATCGACAAAAACAATTTCAAAAAAACCTTGTCATGTGCAGTTTAGAGGGGGTTAACGCAAGTAAAAACTTTCAACCGATTTGGTGAGGTAAATTTTACCCTGTCAGTTGCCCTTTAAGTTCTGGTAAGATATTGTACCCTTGCTTTTACATTTACAGGAACTTATCCTGAACACCAATAAGCAGGGTCTACATGGATTATTTTGGAAGTGAGTTTGGATTAAAGCCAAGATGCACTCTTGCTAAACTTAAGTTACTAACTTAAATGGAGTACAATACTCAAGGACAACCCTCCCCTGGATAGTCACCTAGGACTAGTCCACTTGAATGTTTGGGTAGTTGGGTCACCTTGATAACAACACCTTTGTGGGAAGTCAAGTTCTAGAAAAAGCATATACCATCCAAACATTCAAGTGGACCAGTCGGTGATGTTCAAAGTGGAGCTTTGCATTTGTTTCTTGAAAACAGTCCCAATAGAGTTGATGTTTAATTCAATTGTTTTATTTTAATAGTGTTGATGATTGGTTTAGTGGGTAAGACCGCATCAGTCGATCAACAAATATGTTAATAAACACACTGAAACTATACACAAAAACTAAAAATAGTACGCAAGGATGGTGAAAGAAATCTGGACAGGGAGGTGTCAACAACTGCATGGGTAATTATATTTGTAGGTATTAGGTACATTGCCAAAACTGTCAATATGAAGTCACATGGGAAGTGTACATGAAATATTTATAAATAATTTATAAGCAAATGTTAATTAATATTGGTTCATTCCCTTGTGAAATTTGTTGGTCTCGGGACAAGAGTGGACCACCTCATTTCTGTGTTTTCTGGAAAATCAGTCCCCAATGACCTTGATTGATTAGTGTAGATATTGATACAGTAATCTTTTAGCAAATATTTGAAGACAGGGAATATGGAAGACCAACATGACAAAAGCTACGATTCGCCTGGAATAAACTAAGCCTAGTATTTAAATGGAATAAAGTGTAATTAAGGTTAATTATTATAAGTTATTTATACAACTAAATTAATACCTAATGTTGGCCAAATTTATGTCTATTTTATAACATGAGTGACGTCATTATTCTCAGTATCAACTCTATATCAATTTGGAAGTATACCTGAATGCAAATGTTGCCTACAGATGGCGCTGCAGATCGTCATTTACTAACATTTACATGAAACTATGTATTAATTATAATATTACCTTTTTATTTATTGCACAATAACTAAAACATGTAATCTAGTATAAAATTACAGAATTTCCATATTTACATGTAGGGTACTGCAGTCTTAGGAAAACTTATTTTTTCACTTCATGTATATAGTAATTAAACATAGTTATAATACTGATAATTACCCTACTACTTCATGAATATTACATTTCGAAGGAGATACAAATAATATAGGGCCTATCACATGTACAAATTGTGTTATACTACAATTATAATGCAAATATAATTCATGCCAAGATTTGTATTGCATCTTAAATCAATGTCAGAAGCATTTCTTTATCCTGTGAACAACAAAAGCTATAATGTAATTTTCTGAAAGTTGCGTTTCATGGCAGATACTTCAGACATAGAGTTCAGTATTTATTACAGTTGGCAGTGCCAATATTTCACCAGCATGTGGCCAAGCATTTCCTTGTGTGTGTGAATTAAAAAAAAAATATTTCCGCGGTTTCCAATAGCAATATTGCAAAACTCCGGAGAGGTTCTGTTGTATAGTGTTCATATTAAATATTTGCCTGGCCTGAACATATTGAAATGTTCTCTGCACGGAGTGCAATAAACGCATTTACACCTACACTCCTCAACAACATTTCCAATCACTGCTGCATGAATTCTGAGAAAGGTATTCACATAATCCTGCTGTAATTTTCATTTAAACCGGGTGTGTCAATATAAGTTCTTTTGAAGCTTACTTTTGACACGCCCAGTAAAACTAATTGTAGCATGTGTTATGCAGAAATACGTATACATTCTATTATCCTCATCCCATCAAAAATAAATAACCCTAAAAGTATTCTTCTAAAAGTATTCTTCTAAATGTGTATTATGAAAGAAAAATAAATAGACAAAAAATAAAATTGAAGTGTATTTTTACAGTATTTCAATGTATCTGTAAAATAATGAAATACTCACAAAGAAGACTTATTTCCTACGTTACAAATAATATCATGGGAAATAAAAATGAAGGAAACAACTGTCATAATATCCGAATCTCAAGCACAAGTTCTCAAAATATAAATGAAAAACAACTTATAATTATAAAAATGTTGCTATTTTCAGCTCAATTATTTTTCTAAGATCACATTGAAAATGAGAAAAGTGGAAAAAAATACGTTAATGGTTTCTCAAACGATTTTTAACCAGCTAAAAAGAACCAGGTCACTTTTTAGGTATACCTACTGTCTTAATTATACCCTTGTGTATTTAGTTACATGGCAGAATTTATTTTAAGACTTAAATTTTTTTTTTCCCCGGTAGAGACAAAATTTTAATTCTAGAAAACTTTACAAACTTAGACAACAAATGTCATAATATAATTTCTGTGGTTTACTGTCATTGGAATTGAATACTATGTAAAAACTAAAATAATGACTGAAATTTTGATTAAAATCTTGAACCAAATTATGACTGAATTTTTAACTATAATTATGACTGAAATTATAACTAAAATTTTGATTAATATTTAAAAATTGTTTAAAAACCAATTTGATCATGTAACTTCTGTGGCTTACTGCCATTGTAATCAATATCATTTTATATACTTATAATTATGACTAGAAGAATTATGACTAAAATTATTACCAAACAAACCCCAAACAGAAACTAAGCCTACTAATCCAAATATGGGGGAAAAGTGCTAGATTTGACTTACTGGACTTGGGGAGGAGCTTCTAGACAAAGAATCTTCAATTCCCATGAAGTAAGTTGACTTCAAATCGAGTGATTTGTTTGAAGTTGTGCGTGCTATTGGGCGAAACCGTCAAAGGGGCCCTTTTTTTGGACGGGCTTGCCCGCAATACACGAGTGTGACAGCAAAGCCAACCACCAAAGCAACCCGCCCAAACGCATTTGTCATGCGTCTGCATAGATATGATGATGATGCATGCGGACAGCAAGCCGGATATCTGGCGGGTGTGGCTTAAAGTCTCTCTGGCACTCACACACACACACACTACACCCTGCCAAACTGTTCAGTGCGTGCATATTGGAGCATGTCACGTGATCGAAGCGCCACCAAACCAACGACGGCTCCAACTCGCACCTACACATGATAAATGTCACCCAAATGATTTGCAAGTTCCGGGATGTCCACCAACACCGAATATATATCCTTTCGCTCGGTGATTTACCATTACCTTCTACAAGTTTTGGAAACTAATCTGACTTATATTTTACTTTCTCAAAGTTGAAGTTACAGAATTTTGTCACAAATTCGTCCTTAAATTACAGCAATTTTAATAAGCCGTATGAAAAACTAAGTTTTCTTGGTACTAAGTTTAATGCACAAGTATAAACTTACTAAAAGACCCCATTTCGCCTCAATTCGTGCCATTTCAAAAAATTACCAGCAGGATAAATAAAATAAAATTGTCACCAGCAGGGATCCAACCAGGAACCTCATGCAAACAAACAAACAAACACACAAACACCATGCACGACGAACTTAAATAAACTTAGTAAAAATTTATTACCATTACTGTATTAAATATGCTATTATAGGCCCAAATGTAAATAAAATGTTATAATTATGGACTAAATGTAAATAAAATGCTATAATTGGCTCAAGTGTTGATATGTACCGTAAATATTGCATTTATGTTTGCTAACTGGTAAAAATTAAATAAATAAATCCGAAATCCTACAAATCAGCCTTTTTACTTTATTATAATTTGATCCACAGTTTTTCAAAGTTTTTGCGAATAAAAACGTTACTGTCGGCAAAGCATCTGTATGAATTGCTAGAATTATTGCAACTGAATATACACTCAATATAAAGATTATCTATAGAAGTGTTGAATGTAATAATTACAGAGTTATTAGACACAATGAACCGTCATATTTCAGTGTAATTAAATAGCTGAAAACTTCTCACATAACTATAATTATATAGAATTTCGAAATTTTTAGCAAAACAGGTATAGATGTTATCCTAAAAAAGTAAACCACGTGAACGAAGTGAAAAACAATCATCGGAATAATAACAAACTTCTATCAAGATGTTTCCCTGTGGGTTTAAATTAATCTGTAACCATTTTGGTGTCCAATTTTCAAACTCAATATTTAAATTCATCATTTTAAATTGTCATGTGCATTAATATTTTATGGTATATAAGGGTTGATGTGTGAGTGTATAGGATCAAATCCAAGAAAACTTGATAAAAGCTTTCTGCCAAAATACAAATTAACATTGAAAAGCTTTCAGTGTGTGCTTACTGATCCCACTTCTAGTTGCTTCCCTTTTAAATATAACCATTGTGTTAAAAAGCGTTTCAAGTCACGTTTAAATTTAAATACATAGTTAAATATTTAAAGTATTGATAACTTCTCATTTTAATTGCGAGGGTGTAATTCAAATATAAGTGCCAAATTGATTTGTTGTTCACATTATCAGTAGACAATATGAATTGTTCATCCAGGCTATAAAATGTTTTATTGCAGATCTGCTGCATATCTAGTCTTTAGCAAAGTGCTCCATACGAACCATTACTGCAGTTATACCTCAATTTGCAATTTCCATTCACGTGGACTAATTTATACACAAATGATGTTTTAAGCTTAATTGTTCACATTTAGCAAGTTATATGTTAGTTTTACACGACTTTGAAGCTGAAAATGACCGTGTCATGTCATAAAACCGAAATTTTGCTTGCTCTGAAAAAATCCCTTCTTCACCTAATTAAACCTTATTTTATTGCACTCATCTAATGAGCTAATCAAGAATTTTCGCACATATTCCTTCCTCTAATAACCACATGCTCGTTTTCCTAATAACTCTCCTCCCATCTCCCAATATCAGTTAACTAAAGTAGAAGTATTTTTCGATTTTATATATAAACGCCGCGGCGCTTATTTAAGCTTATTTAGAGGATTTTTTGCATTGGAATTCATCAGAGTAAAATTATGGCATTAATTAGGCTATTATACTCATGTAAGGTACTTTAGTAGAGTTGTATAAAGTGTACACAACGGCAATAACAGATCCAGAGTAATAAGAGCAGGGAAGAAGTCCTATTACACAGTAGTTAATTGATGAGTATGTTTATTGAAGTAATTGTCTCTTTCCATTGCTATGGTGTTGTTTAAGCACAAAAATAACACTGTTTGGGGGAAAGAAACCGATAACATACAACATTGTTTTCCCCCTTTAAATCAATGGTAATTACACCTTCGACTTGCGAAAATTCACTTTAGGGTACGAAGCGAGTTCCAGGAACGAATTATTTTCGCAAACCATGGGGAAAATTCTATAAGTAGGCCTATTTCAAAATTTCAACATGAGGAAGTGACATTCTGAAAATGGTTATAAAGCAAAAAGGGGAAATTGCACTATCACGTTACACATGAAGAACTGCTAATTTCTGCCAGCGGGCTGAGGGTTTGGCTGCGTCTCACCAGGTGGCAGCTTGCGTAATGGGCCAATGAGCCTAATAAGCAAATTGCCCTGTTCTAGTCATTAGGTCCATTGGCCTCATTCTTCTTAACGTGCTTATTATCCGAATTAGTCTATCCAAGGCTACTAAAGAATAGTGTCTAGTAGCCTTGGTCTAGTCACGCCACCTGGTGAGAGACCGCCAAAACTACAGGATGTTGACAACTTTTCTCTAAATGTCTCGGCCTTTACTTCAAACAGCCTTAGTATATATTAAATTTCAATTTATCTTGGCAAAAAAAAAGGTGTGTCTTTGCAAAACAGAGGCGTGTACCTCATTGATTATATCATTGGTTTATGTACTAGTCAATTTATGACAACTGTACCCTTTGGGGGAGCAGCCAAGCAGGCAGCAACCATTTACTATTGGCTCTTACTAGTTTTAGTAACGTTTGGATACTGAATGGTTGGTTGGAAATAATATGGGAGTGGGGCCTCATAGAGCTATGGCTGCTCCTCCTAACCATTCGCTTCATCATAAGATTTGGTTAATTAGTTTTCTCTCGGTAGCATAAAGTCGTAACTCTCGTAACAAATGAGCGAAGCAAAAGTAATTAACCTAACCTAAGCAAAACTAGTTTGAAATACGTTTTGAAACGCTGCGATTCTTTTATGTTCACGGATGGGTTTCGGTAAAACCGTTGTTTAACGTATAAAACGCGTTTATATTAGCCAAACTTGCTGTACAGTAACTGCAGCACCACCACCCGACACTTCTGGGAACTGGCGCCAGGAAACTTGTGAATAGGTATTGGTATTACATCGAGTTGCACCTTAGTATATACCATTCTAAGCGGACATACCTATTGTAAGTGCCATGAAAGATTGTGCCGGAAATGAGAAGAGTCGACTGATTTTAGGGGTCGGGGTTTGATGCACCTGCGTTCAGGCCGGCAGCGTCACATTACCAGTATTGCCAGTATCAAACCC
>JAQFZQ010002088.1:0-15583 GCA_034696005.1 Glomeris marginata
AGACAAACTTTCTATAGTTTATTTTTGTGCACAACATTATAAATAAATTTCGTTTGGGTAAACTGTCCCTTTAAGATCGCCAACTGTGGAGTTAGTATAACGTTTACATGCAAGTCGGGGTACTTCGGAGCATACTTTTCACACTCGCTCGCACACCTGTAGGGATGGATGTATTTTAGGCAGCACATGCATAAGTGGTCATGTTATTTCGCAAATGGAAGTAGCAACAGCACAAACATCAGGGTATTGGAAAAACACTACACTGATTTTCAGCTATTTGGCAGCGGTTTTAAATTTCGGATTGCCTATATAAAAGAGGAGCTCGGCGCACTGATATACTGAAATGTAAGGAGAAGGCGTGTAACATAAGAGCTAGACATGCCCAGTGGCCATTAATTTGATAGAAAGGGTCCCTTGGAGCATTTCTACCAACATTGAAGACGATGACTCATGAAAAACCGCAATTCAACATGGCTGCAAAGAGGGGGGACACTGGGGCAATCTTGTCGGCATTTCGGATGACAAAGCGGACTAATAAGTATATACGTTTCGCCTTTACTAGTAATGAGTCGTGTAACAATACCCATTATATATATGGTTCAGATTTCCATCAATTAGCCACATTATCCAAGAGCTTATTCAGTTATGACATCCCTCTAACAATAGACATTGTTCGCCAAAAATTCCGAAAATGAAGCCAATAAAATGTAACAGCGGGTATTATATTAAAATGAAATTTACTTAATTAAATGTGAACCGATACATTGAAACTTAACCCAATACATTCATAGAGAGTTACTTTCTATTAAATGTGCATGCATGACGTCACAAATGTACAGTTTTGCGATAGAAACCTAAGATGTACACCGCTTTTAAATAAATAAAAGTGTAAAATTGTGTTTCACCTTTAAGTTTGTACATTTGATTAATAAAGATTAAGATAAACTAATGAGACTATATTAAATAATAATAATTGTATTTTGGTATTGACTTTGTTAATATTTTCCCTCATATATGAAGAAAAAATAATAGAACAATTGTAGCACTGAACTGGCAAATTAGTGCTGAAATATCGCCATTTAATGTAACAGATTGAATGGGAACCATGTAAAAAGGAAAATAAATAGAAGTGCATTTGCCACTTTGTGGGCAACACACCCTGTAGAAGCTTGGTGCAATATAAACCATTTGGATTATATAAAGAACATGACCACTCGGAAGAAAGATGTCCCCAGTAATGGTCTTTAGCTACTTTCAGTGATGTGTACACGCTGGACACCAAAGAAGTGTTTGGGGACGGTGGTAGTGACGTTGAGTTAAGACAGGATCAGGCCAAGATGGCAATAAAATAAAGTATGTGAATACTGGCAGAAATATCACAAAAAATCTGTGCGCAAAAAAGTCTTTCCAAATCTATAAGCAAATTCCCAGACAGAATGAATAGGAAGTATATCTGCTAAAAATATGGTTACTTTATCATCTGAATCTTATACAACTCATTTGCATCGTATCTCTAAACCCAACTTCTCCATCCAATTTAAAATCACTTTCAAAGTCAGTATCTGTAATAACACCCACACATTCCACATTCATTTTTTAGCAACCACCTATCATTCACTCAACTTCGCAAGCAGGGAAAAAATTTCCATATTTTTCAAGAATATTGACTGATAAATATACATAGATACGACGCTATCGAAGTTTCAGAATTTATAAACAGAATTAAAGTTATGCCATCCACCCTGCATATTATCATTTTAATATTTAATAAAATAACTGAAGTTAACTAACAATAATTAAATATGTAATATAAAACATTGAGGTTTAAAAACTATCATTTAATAACTATTATATAGGTTTAATATGAACATGTATTAGGTACCTATACTATATGAACCACTTACAGGATTTTGCAGCAGCAATTTTTGTAAACTCGGGTAAAATCTAGCATGCAAAATATTTTCTCCTGTTGCCTTATCTAAATGAACATTGGGGTGCCCCCTAGTGGCAGAAATACGTACAACTCCCAAAAATCTAAATTTGGAAATAAATAAAAAATACAGTTGCAACTACAACACACATTTATTTCAGTTCATATTAAATCTAGTATAGCCAAATAATGTGGTCAATTCATTTTAAATCAGCGTTACACTGATAACAAAATAAGAACATGACAAGTGACTTTTTCAAACATGGAGATTTTTTTGAAAGGGTTAAAGGGTTTTAAAGGAAAATTTATAAAATGGGAATGTTTCAGACCCTGAGAGTGTATCAAGTGGTAGCCTTGCACTGAAAATAGTTTGACATTTCCATCTCGTCCATTTGTGTATGAAAGAAATTAAATTACTGAAGTTCAGGAGCATAATATATGAAATTGCATTGAGCTTGCAACCGGTACAGTAAACTAATTTTATATACGTAGTTGAGCACCAAGTTGAGAGCTCATAAAATGCCCATTGAAAATACAAACGCATATGTTCCACTTTAAATTCACAACCCTGAAAGAAATCATTCCACCAGAGGGCGTTGCACGTAGACAATTATTGAATTCTCGACTTGAATGAAAATCGCTTCACTTGCCACGATTAAAGCAATATAAGATTATGTGCATGGGGGGAAAATATGAAAAAGAAAACTGCAAATTCCGTTTGGTTTTCTGTAGCAGATCCAATTTGGACGTCATCAAAATGCTCATAAGGCACGTAAACCGATTTAGTCGCAAACGAATATAATAATATACCTCAAAAGGTGTGTGTTAGAGAGCCAACGACTAAAATTAACTTTGGGAAAACGCCATTTGCACATTAAAAAACGCATATGAAAGTTGGTAAGCGCACAGTTCAAAAGTTGGCTCCATTTTTGATCCGCTCAAAATTAATACCGCATGATTTAATCTGCAAAGAATGAAACTTTCACGCAAACAGCATGAATTGAATATCCATTTTATACAAAATTAAAACGCGCATTAACTTTATATGCTGTGCCATTTACTCGAACACTTAAGCTGCAAATGCTCACTGAAATGTAATTTCAAAGTTTTACGGCAAATGAAAAGCAAAATAGTAGCAGCACGTTATATGTAATATTTAATGCAAAAGCATTTATGAAAGTTTAAATTTCATCGAAGATTGAAAGCACATACATTTTTAGCACATTATTCATGCAAGAGCATGTTTAAATATTAGCAGGTAAAACTGTGGAAACTTATAACTGGAAACCTCCATAGTCATATTTAGACTAATTTGAAGTAACAGGTTACACTATATAGTGCGCTCTGCCTGTGTATATGACCCGTTAGCATCAGGATTATTATTATTTATTATTATTATTAAGTAACAGGTTTACAATTGTCAACTTTCAAGCAATAGACGAAAATGAAAACCCTCAAAAGAAACGTCACAACAGAATAAAATGGCATTGCAAAATTCAGATAAAATCGTATGTAAATTAAGATATTTTATGCGAATAAAAATAGCTTTTTTGGACACGAAACAAACTGTGCAAATGCAATTTCCGGTCTGATCATGTCGATTTTCACTTGTGATGACACGAGAAAAGGGAATAAAGATTGGATTTTACATCATTTAAAAATAATTATCTGCTCTGAATCTTTTTCGTTTTGCTTTTAACTCACTCAAAGATGTCAGATTGCAACATTTTCTATCTTATATTACCACTCAAAAAAATCTGTTTATATAAAAAGTTGCATATAGAAATGAAAATAAAAATTGGACAGTATACAACTAACAATAAAACTAAATCAAATATTTCACCCAAAATAAACTGACAATTTTATTACAAATGAAAATTGTATTTTCTAGTGTACTATATACGTACCTATGCATATGTATACCACAATTTAAGAAATTATGTGACATAGTAACATTTCATGTTATACATTGTACCTATGGTACCATGGTTTGAATACATGCTCAGAATTTGTGTTTTTAGGCTACAAAATCGAGTAAGGGCTATACTATAAATTTTCACGTCATGCACCATTTCATTTTATTCTCTGATACAGTGCGATATAAGCCTGAACCCTCCATACACCATGGTCAGGAAATATCGACAAAGCCAGTAGCTATAGTAGGTATATCAGATACATGTTTTATATATTGGGAGAATATTTAAGCCGGCTCAAATGGGTGGAAAAGCAAGGGTTGTGTGGGCAGGAGTAGGAGGATGTGCATGGGCTGCATTGTACAGCAATACAGTAGTAGTGGTGGTGGTAGTAATATAAGACTACATTTTATCTTCTCAAGTTGCCTGTCCGATTCTGGAAAATTGGTCATACGCAATGGGAGTCATTCTGGGAAATTGCGCATACGAATTACTCCCTTCGAGCCAAGTAATTCGCAGCTCTGGGCTTTGGTACCAGACAAGATAACACGACACTCGAGGCCATTACAACAAATGGCTCCTGGTGTATAGTACACACCATGAGGTACTATAGAAATGAACAAGCAAAAAGACTTTGCTGCCATGCAAAACCAAACCTGTATACCCATACACCCTATTGGGAACAAGCAGTATGAAAAAAGTAAGTTTTTTGGGTATACTAAGTTTAATGCACAAGTATGAACTTATTAAAAGACCCCAATTCGCCTCAATTCGTGCCATTTCAAAAAATTACCAGCTGGAGAAATAAAAAAAATTGTCATCAGCCGGGATCGAACCAGGGACCTCACGCAAACAAACAAACAAACAAACAAACAAACAAACAAACATCATGTACGACGAACTTAAATAAACTTAGTAAAAATAAGTGGTCTCTCGAATAATGAATTTCATCCGTTCCACAAAAACCATGTGAAACATTTGTTTTCATGGTAAATATATGTAAAATGTCTGATTGGTTCCAAAAACCTAGCAATTAAGTTAAAGTATTCGGCAATTGAAGTCATCATGTAATTTCTAAATACATTTTTGCCATTTAACAAGCTTAAAAGTTGGTAAAGATTAAAGACCTGCACAGATAAATAGTAACCAATGATGATTTATGGTAAAAATTAGCACTGGATAGACTATATATTTGTCTCTAGTAGAGAGCATGTGTGGGCTGACTGTATATTGACAAAGTTCTCGTTAGAAGTAACAGTAGTAAAAAGACCAGGATTATTGCCACTACTACAACTTACTAACTGTCCAACTAACTTGTACCAATATTGCAACTTTAACTGCCAACCACTAACAGTGAGCATAAACTTACATTAGCGGCGAACCGAGTGGTAATTGTACCATGTAAGTCTACATTGCACAGCCAGTCTTCTCGTATCTTCCTCCTAATTGGGAAGTTAATTTAGTTGCGAAAAACGACACCAGTAGGGCGCTACTGAGGAGGAAGAGCTAGAAATAGCAAGGCTTAGTGCACACAAGGGCACATTTTATCAGTGATTTGAACTATTGAACTGTATTCAATCAGGTAACACAAGCGTGGTAAGGCACCTGCTTTGTAATGGCGGATGGGGTGTGGCCTAAAAAGCAATGAGCATGATCCTAATGTCATAGACCGCTTTAAAAGCTGAGCAGTGAAATACATTGAAAACTATGCCAACAGTTTGAAGCATGTTGTGATCGACATTTTTCATTTGTTGTGGATTTAGAAGGTCCTCGAACTAAAGGTTCACAAAATTCAATTACAAATGCCAAGTGAGCATGCTGCAAATGGAAAAATTTCGAATTCCTCATTCCTTCATCATCGACAAAAACAATGCGAATTTCTTTTCTTTTCTTTTTAGCCCCCAAAACGTTCCTTTTTCTTCCTACACAAAGATCTAATAAAACGAAAATGAGTTCACAGGCGTGGAAACCTAAACAGAAATCTGCTCGGAAAAATGTGATTATTAATATAAAAAAGTAGCTTAAAAATAAAACGCCCAGAGGAAATTTGCGTATAATTCAATTTGCATGTAAAACTTTTCAACGTGGCAGCAAAGCTTCAAAAATTTTCATTCAATTGCTCCAAAAACAAAATTAACTTTACTCAAATCAGGACCCAAATGTTATTTCCCATCGGAAAAAAGAGCACACATGTCAAATAATCTTCATAAATTGGTAGCACAGCCCAGCCAATTTCTTCTCCATATGCAACATAGCCAAAGGAAGAATGGGGCACATTTGAACGCTCAATATTTTCTTAAAATTTAATTAAGGAGTTTGCCTTATAGTGGCAAGAGGCCAATAATGACTTGCAACATTTAGCATAGCTTTTATCACATATGTAGTTAAAAAACAATTCCAAAATAAGCACACTGTGTTGCAAACAACAAAAACTTCCATAATAGCTTGCATACACAAAACAAGTTGCAAAAATGTGCTATGTGAATCAACATAAAGATAAGCAAACAAGTCCACTTTAAGAAATGTTTTTAGAGTCCCAAATGGTCCAACAATTGAAACTGATATAGCATTCTGCTATATGATAAAGTACTAAATGTCATTCAAAATTACATCTTATTTAAATTCATATTTTGTGAATTTTGAGGTCTACACTGTCATAAACTGAAGTCAATTTTACATGTCACTTATTGTAATTGAATTTCCATTAATCTCCGAAACTTTCTTGCCAATTTCAAACTACTGGCTTCTCCACATAACACCTGATGTTTGCACTTCAAACAATTGTGGCTTTTGCAGCACAGAAAGTTTCATGAAATTTCACCTCAAACTGTCCACAAAATAAAGTATACATATATCTGCAAATGAAAAAAGTTCGGTAATATCCTGTCGTTTATATAGTGTCTTTTTTCAAATTGACACGAAACGAAGTAACTGCTAAAACGTGTATTAATATAATGCATTCGAAGAGTACATCATTTCGGAAGGTTGCAGCATACGTATCGATTTTCAGTTTCGATGCAGAAAGTGAGTACTTTTTATTTTTAAGGAAATAAGCCCCAACAGTAAGTGCGATAAAACGTCCAAGTCGCCATTTTGACCACAAAACGAGTCCGATAAAAAAGTCCATGAAGGTGAATAGAGCGGAAGGGACTCTGATACACCTTCTTTTTTCCTTCTTCCCACTGTTGTATACTGTTGTGTACGGCAATATACAAAATAAGACTCGGTATTATACTGTATCTTTAAATAAAAAAGAAATATAATCCCTTTTTGCCAATCGATGAACAGCAACCATCAATCGCCACAACTCTGCACACCTGATTGCGCACCACCAACATGAAATCCTCCGATTGGCCACATTTTGCATCCGATTTATCAGAATAGGGTAGGGGAAAAAAATAGATGCACGCACAAAAATGTCCGTTTTCATATCGGCTATATGCACTATATAGTCGATGGGGCCAGTCTTGTATGTGGGTAAAAAAAATGTGATGGAATAAATAATAAACGTGCCAGCTTTTGACGGAGGAGGAGGCAAGAGTAAAAATCTCTCCTGGCACACATCCACATCGCAACATCTCTTTTCCTCTTTACTCCGAAATTGGGCTTCGCGCGCAACCATGCAACTTCCAAAATGTGCTTTTTCTCCACAGCTCTTATATCGTGTAAGCATATAGCTATATGCACATATTGTAGATAGGTGATATCCAGATGAAGAAACGAAAGGTGTTCGCTCCAGTGATTTATGACCGCTCCATATATGCTGCACCCACAAACTGGTTACTCCCACCCAAAAAAACAACATTAAGACCTTCCATTTCTTAATATCATATTTTGGTCTTGCATGAGAGTGTTGTGCATTACAGCATCAAACTTCTTTTAAAGTATACTTAATACAGCGAGAAGTGAGAAAATGCTATTAAAAACCCTCCATATACATTAAAGCTGAATTTTCCACTTCCAAACTTTGGGATAACAACAAAGCAATATTTCGTTATACTGTTTTTTATGATTATATACAAGAGGTAGATCATAATGTAAACTACATTAGATACTATTGTATTTTATATTACTGATAATGAGATTGTCTGTGCACTTGCTTTTCAATCCAGACTTAGTAATTGTCAACCGAAAGCTTGAGCATGTTACTTGTGTAATTATAGATATAGTATTGGTTCCACATTCAAGGTAGTAGTGTAGACAGGCAATTAATCAAGTGCCAGGACATTGAAAGAATGGACAGCATTAGAACATCCCTCGGGAATAATCTTGGAATAATCCACACAATTCCAAGATGGACTTCAGCAAATCTAAACAAGGAAAAGTTATGCCATTTTCTGTGCAATGGACATCACTACCATAACTGCCACTGCAACCTAGAATACAAAAGCACTATGCATTGCCATGAAACTACCCTAATGAAAAACTGAGAGCAAGTTTCCATTAAAGCAAATTACCCAATGTGTTGTTTGCTTTTATAGAAACAAGAATTCCACCTGAACAGTATACATCGATCATTGCCACATCTTTTTAAAAATAAAGTAAAAAAGCCCCACCTCTTTTGCCACAGGGCACATTAAACACTTTTCGCTGAATAAAACATGAGGTAATCCTGACAAAATTAATAGGCCGTGAAGATCTGAGCAATTACCCTAACGACCACCAATGCTTCTTCGTAAACTGAGAAAAGGCGTTAACAGAGCTATTTTCAAGCTTTTACTTCATCACTACATTTTTACTTAATGATCACTAAAACGCAGTAGAGCTAGACACAACAAAGATGGCAGCCGAGTGACATACACACTAATATCAGTTACAGTTTCAAAGTTGCCAATGTCACAGTATTATGGACTACATAGGGTACAATTTATCAAACTAAAAACATAAGGTTGTGACACTTGTACCTGGATAGGGCGGTCAATTTGAAGGTGGTAATGTATCACAGCCCCCGCCAGGTGGTGCTATAGGGACAGAGCTAGCAGCCGAATGGGATTTTTATGTGAAACGTTGGAGGGGCAAGGGGACTGGTGTTGCCAATTTAGCATATTACTGGCCCACAGAGGATATACTAGTGGATAAGGTAGGTCACGAAACATGCTGAAAACGACCAGCACACAGTTACATGTGAACGCAAACGTGACCACAACACGAATCCTCCTAGAGGCCATCATTAAACCACCAACAACAGCGCCACATCCGTCAAAGTTGGCAATAAGTGTCATGCATGTTCATATCCGCCTTTACGCAAGATAAAGCATTTTAATTGCGTTTAGGTAGTTTTCCGCAACATAAATACTGCACCAACTTCCGTGCAGGAATGTCCGTTATTTAAACTCTTCCGCTTCGCGCTTTGTTGGCGCATCATACACAGCAATAAACTCGACAGCACACAACCCATGTAACTTTTAACATTCAAATATGTAAGGCCATTTTTTTATACCGCTGCATGAAATATCTCCATATAAATTTAATAAACTGCATGCAAAAATTTAGCTGAGATACGCAGTGGACACTGCTTAGGCTGCAGTCACACGAGCGTATGCAAACGGACAGCTGCTTGACAGCTGCCTGACAGCAATTTGCTGTCCGTTTTCACCTGGTCACACGGAGTGCTGCAGTTCATAAAACGTTTGAATATTGAAATGGAAGTCGCAGTTATGCTGTTGAACGTCGCGTCCTTGTCACAATCTGCCGTCAATTTTCACGGACAACGTTCGTGTGACCGGCTCCAACGACTGCAATGTTAAGCGCGCACAGACGACAAAATGCTGTCC
Organism: Glomeris marginata; assembly: GCA_034696005.1. NCBI lineage: Eukaryota > Metazoa > Arthropoda > Diplopoda > Glomerida > Glomeridae > Glomeris > Glomeris marginata. The sequence goes on from JAQFZQ010002088.1 coordinate 9,618, forward strand.
GTTTTCATACGCTCGTGTGACTGCAGCCTTACTGTTTTCACTATTAATCTTATACAAGTTATAATGTGTTCCTATTGTTGGTATCACGTTTATCCAGCCATAGCTTAATATATGCTAAATATATGGAAAGCAAAATTGCAACATTTGTAACAATGCAACTAGCTATCGAAGTTTCTAAGGGGCAACAATGGATTAAGGGTGCTAGAATGATCTCTACTGTTGTTTGTATATAAACTATGTATACATAGTAACAAATATTTATTGGAGTACAAAGCAAAATAGATCGCATATGGGACACATTAATATACATACGAACATATGCTTATATGAAACAGTAACATTTGAATATCTTCATGGATATTGTGTGTTTTGACTTGGAGCCCTTGATATCCAGAGTAAAGCAAAAGACTCAACTGAAGCTGTACAAGAGAGGGAAGGCACATTTCTTTTTGGTCACGTGATCACATCCGGGTTTTGAAGCCAACATTATTACGGAAAAGCAAATCCCGATGTTGGGGGGATTGATTCCTCGTAGTGGTGGTAAAAACAGTCTCGCGAGTTAGGAATGGAAAAAAATGATGACGTCAGGTTTGGGTCTTGTGAAAAAAAGTAACCCAGTGACCGGAAATTGGTGTCCACAGAAAGCAAGCAACGATAATATATCGCATATGCAGTATATACGGCACAAGTCAAAAAGTGATACCCACTAGACTTGCAGCATGTCACAGAGCAAAATCTGACGAATTCGCATTTATTTTTGGAAGCCTCTTATCCGTTTCTAAATCCAAATATTCCATGCTCTCTTCAAATGTACCTACATAGTGACTTCATGTTTCCACTAGTTTATATTTGCCACAACGATTAATGAGATGCCAACACGAAGCACCTGTCCTCATTTATTTCACATTACAAAATCAGCCAGGTAAAAACCCCATATAAATTTAAACCTCGAGCAGTTAGGGCAATCTCTAATTCATGATAATCGATTGTTGAAAATGAATTAGACATCAATTTAACCGATTGAATTCCGTTAAATTAAATAGTAGATTCTTAACAGCAATTAACATTAAGATATTGTTGCTCTCTATATGAATGAGGTGTTCTTCTGAACACGAAGCACTTGCAAGTAAATGCATATTAAACGAGTTCCACATTTTCGGTTGAATTTGGGATAAAACTGATTGCAGTGCTACTGGATCCTTGTTAAATTTAATTTAAATGGAGTACCATCAAAGGATCAGTTCAATGACATCCAGTACATATACGAAGTTTCAAGTTACTCTCCGTAATGATGCGAAGGAAAATATCATTTGGAAAAGTGAATGAATATATAGGAAAAGAAATTTAGAAACATCGTCTCCAATTATACGTTTACAGGAATGATGAGAGCTAGGTTTCAAGTTAGGATATTGCAAAGCCAGCCTATATCAGGTTACCAAGACAACGCATAGAAATGCGTGTAATCACGTGACCAGGCTTTTGGAAATTCCCCGCAGCACTCAGGGTTCATGTCCTTACTCACTGTGCCTGATCAATGTCCCTAGTCCTGTAAATCCGGAATCACACTGGACAAACAACCACCACAGGCACAAAACTTTCCAACTGTGTTATAGCCTAATAATACTTCTTCACCATGAAGTAAAAGAAAGACAGAACGAAAGAAAAACAAAAAACAAGTCAATCTCCTGTGATTAAAATCCAATTCAACTTGACAATACTATCCACAAGTTTCAGCCAAATGTTTCCCACTCCTGATACCAGATGGAGCAAAGGAAAAGCTGCTCATTAACGTGCCTCAATCACAGTATACAGTGTATTTTTTACAGTCACTTCCCTTTAGTCATGCTTCCCTTACAGTCAACTAGCTCGCACACCCAGGATTTTAGTATAGGACTCCTCATGTTGATCGATTCCCTAACAGCTGTCATTTCCATTACAGGCAATTCTTAATTTTAATCAAATTTTTTACCCTATAGCAGCATGAATTATTTTTATTAAGTTCGGGAAATGTGCAAAAATCGTACAATTAACCTACAACGCTCAAATTTATCAGTAAAATGTAAGATTGTATTCTGCAGCTCAAACTTCAACTATTTCCAGTATTCATTTTTTAGTTTTCCTGAAAACACTTAAAAATGTCCAGGGCGCTTCTGCTAGCAAGGCGTTTGGCCACCAGGGGGGGTAATGTTTTTGATGCTTGACCTTAATAGAGCTGGACAAATCAGCACATATTCCAAAGTTTTTTAATAATGTTTACCAGCAGCAATTTACGAATTCTGTAAATATGGACTGCATTAATCATGTGTCAGGTTTAAGACATGCCAGTAATTAAATTGTATCGAGCATCAATGTCATTGTCTTTCATTTCATTCACATATTTGTTTTGGAGAAGTACTCTTAATTATCATAAGCATTACTCTTAGCAACCATTGTCGTATCCATAATACATCTCCGCAAACCCTTCCACGTACGCAGGAGTTCAGAAGAACAGTGAATTCTAGTTGGGCAACATGAAAACTCATACTGATTACATCTCTATACTTTACCCTAAAATTCCATTTGGGGTAAAGGTGTTGAGATACGTAAGCATGCTTTACGGCTTCGATATTTTCACCGGCGTAGTGAAAACAGGCAGACTTCTAACAGTCATTCTGAAAGTTATACGGATATTGATGAACATAGTTCAAGTTGCCTTCTTCCTTGCAAGTTTAATTACATTGGTAGCTATGCAAATACTTCAGAGCTCAGGCAATGAATCAATTTACATGCTTGTCGCCATGAGTTCAACATCATTTGCAGCAGCAGTCTGCAGTGCAATCTTAACAGCTAAATCCAACAAATGTAGCTTATTGCAAAGAAACATATTCATTTGGATTAGACAGCATTCCGATGAGAAAGGTCTCGCGCAACTGAGACAAAAAGGAGCAACAGTTACATTGCTAATATTGCTAATTTGTGAGAGCATGGCTATCGTGAAAGCGATCAACGTCTACTTACTTGACTGGAAGGCTACATTATCCATCAGGGATTCCGAAATTAAAAATAATTACATGGCATTTTTGGAAAACTTTATCAAATTCCAGGCAAGGTCAGGAAGCAAAGTATTTTCATGCGGATGGATTGTAATGGTGTACCACTACAACATCTTATCAGCTGGATATTTCATATTTTTCGCCAATACGTTTAACATGTTGTTCACAAGAATGGCGAATTTGACAAGGAGTCAACGTGGGACCTATTGCAGTAGCACGAGGCAGTTACAATTGCAACACTCACAACTGTGCACTTTAGTGAAACAATTAAACGAAATTTATTCCCCTTTCATTTTGGCTTGGTTCACTACTCTTATGATCAACATCATTTTTAATACTAGGGCACTAATCATTATATCTAATCAATCAGCACAATATTATATTGAAGTTGTTAGCTCATTAACTTCAGACTGGGCACTTTTTCTCGCATTGGTCATATCTGCAGCACAAGTCAACGATCAGGTACGTCACATCTTCAGTTAAAGCACAGCCTATATTAGATTGAATTTTTTCCTTATACCCACACAATTTGGTTCCTTTAGACACGACACGTGTTTCAACTCATTAAGCGAGCCATCATCAGGTGTCAGAACCTATAACTGCGCAGTTATAGGTGTGTATAAGGAAAAAATTCAATCTAATATTGATATTCCCCACATAGTTCTGACTGTAAAAAGTCTATATACTAAAGCACAGCCTCTAAAAAAGATGTAACTGGCAGCACAAGCGAGTGTGAGTGAGCACAATATGTTGCAAGATATGGGCACCCATGAGCGCGCTAATGTTGCTGTTGGTTGGTAGGAAGCGCGCGCATTTCAAGCGAATCCCTTTGAAGTACCGAATCTGGGTGGAGCAACGGAGAACGTGGGCACAAGCACTTTTACTTCTGATGTTAGCGCGAACATCATGCTCACACCTTGCACAGGCAGACAAGAGCACTTCCGTTCGTTCGCGCTTGTTTTCTAGGTATGTATCCAGCTTTACACGTGCGCCGGCGAGTCTACTTTCACCCAAAGGGGAGGGGGAAGTCTCCAGTCTTATAATCCCATTCTGAGGCAAGAGCCGTAGATAGAATGGATAGGGTAATCTCTACTGTCTTTCCAAAGAAAGATTGAGCAAGGACGGTGCCAATTTCATGTTTTGAATGTGTGCACGGTTGCAGTTTGTGGCAACACTATACTGTTTCCAAGCGAGACCTTGCAGTGGACCCGCTGCCACTCGCCGCCACCCTCCCCTTCGGGGTGAAAGTAGACTCGCCGGTGCGCGTGTAAAAAGGCGAGTCTACTTTAATCAGGAGGGGTGGGGGCGGCAGGTGGTGGCGGGTCCAATGCAAGGTCTCGCTCGGAAACAGTATAGCAGTCGTCATTATGCGTCATAGCCAGCACACTTGCAACCGTGCACCCCTTCAAGTTATGAAATGGGCACCATCCTAGATCAATCTTTCTTTGGAAGGACAGTAATCTCCTTGAGTGGAATCGGTATTAACCCATTTCCTGGTTTCCCCATCAGGTAATTACTAGTTACTAGAATATCTTCCTAAAGATTCTCGGTGGGACTTGATAAAGGTGCATTACAAATGTTTGTACTGCAACCCGATGGGTCCTCAGGTTAAGATGATTGCCTGCAATGTTAGATAGGTTATGGAGGGTATACGGGCTTAAAATGCCAGGACTGTGCATATAGCCAGTAACAGGAACAGAATAGTATTAACTCATTTGCATCAAAATGCCAGTTAGATCGTTTTCAAGACCGTGCTTCAACTAACGCACACAGCTTGTGGCTGTCATTGAAAAAACTTAAAATTGGTGCATTTTTATTATATGGTGGGTGGGTCATCGATAAATTACAAAACATTTAATGGTCAGTGTACATGTATATTGTTTAATTATTATTACCTACTACAGGTGTACACTACCATCCCAATCCTTTCTTCAAATTATTCCACCATGAGCTCAATACATTCCCAGCCAACTCAGGACGAAATAATGGTATACCTGCAGTCCCCACCAATTAACTTGGCAAATACATCCCTGGAATAAAGTTCATCTACTTCTGACATGTACTTTCGCATGTGCTGCAGATTTGTATAGGGCAACAAGCTCATGACATAACATGGTTCTATTTGCCAAGGTTTAATGCTCTTATTTTGTGACTGTATCTAAAATGTTTGTTTGCATTCATAGGCAAGATTATTGAGTATCAACTATCGTGATGAAACGTACAAACAGAATCCAACTATATCTGGATGTGGATTTTTCACGGTCAGTCGGCAGAACATTGTTGCGGTGAGTTTGTAATCAAATTATATTATCAACTATTGTTCACCTGAGAAAACATTAAAGTTACTTTTATTCATATTAGGTGGGAGGAACTGTCCTGTCATACACCCTGATTTTGTATGGGATTGGATAATTCAAATACCTACGTAGGTGAACTGAAAATTGTGGAAACTATAGTTTACATTCATGTGTCCCAAATCAACACATTGCTTAACAATTATGTACAGGTTAATATTAGGTTTCCTGGGCAGCATACTAGTAATAAATCATATGAATTCCATGTAGCATAGCCCCATAAGTTTATTGGAAATAAACAATTAAACATGGAAATAGTTGGTATTCCAATACCGAGTTTGTATTTCTAGCTGCAGTACATCAATAAAAACCTGAAATAATTCAGATTATACCCTCCTCATAACAAATGTTTGAGGTTATAGAATGAATATTTGATTAAACTAAATGTTAAAGGTTAACTGACACGGCTTTGTAAGGTATGTTGAAACGTACACAGTTAAATAGGTGGCATGAAAGAAACAAGAACCACGTTTACAGATTATTTTAAAAAAAATTATTCACCGAGATATGAAATTTTTCGTGAACGTTCGATTAGGCTTATTTCCTCCCGTCAGCAGCCGGTTGCTGCTCCCCCTCATAG
>JAQFZQ010002089.1:0-15579 GCA_034696005.1 Glomeris marginata
TAGGTCAAGGGGGCGGTGCCTGCTTCTGATTGGTCGGCGGCATCCTTTCAACACCCAATGGCCCCCTTATACTACTCGAAGGACATTTGGAATGTAGGTGAGATGGGAATCACAACGGCCAAGAAGCCGGACCACATGGTACCTCTGAGAGCCATGAGGCAGGAGACCATGTCCTTAGCGGAAAGAAGCGCTGTTGTGACCGTAACGCTGGCGGTCAACGCGCTGGGTGGCTACGTGCCACCGGCTTTCCTCTTCCCGCGTAAGCAATTCAAAGAGTACTTTGTGACCGATGGTCCACCGGGTTGCATTGGCATAGCTAACGAATGTGGTCTGATGCGTGATGAGGATTTCCTCGTGTTCATGTCTCACTTCGCAAACTACACCAAAGTATCCGCGGAGTCTAAAGTGTTGCTCCTCTTGGACAACCACAACTCTCACCTGTCCGCATTATGCCTCGACTTCTGCAAGGAGGTTGGTATAGTGCTGCTGTCCATCCCCAAACATTGGTCGCATAAGTTGCAGCCACTGGACAGAGGAGTGTACCCGTGTTTTAAGGCAGCCGTGAACTCCATGTGCGAGAACTTGGCGAGGAGGAAGCCGCGCAAGAGGATGGCCGTGTACGATGTACCGGCTATAGTCAATGTGGTTCTTCCTGTGGCAGCCTCCACTGAACACGTGCAGATGGGGTTCTCGTGCTGTGGAATATGGCCGTTTAACAGGCACATTTTCCAGGATATTGAATACGTTCATACGAAACGCAACGGCGCGCAAGAGGAACCGAGCACAAGTGCGCTGTTACTTTCCACGTAATTGTTGTTATACCACCAATGTCAGAATGTTCCACTACTATATCCATCATGTTCATTAATAGATTGCACTTAGTTTAAATGTACACAGTGGATTCATACCTATACGTACATTGGTGGATTTTAGAAGTTGATGGCAAAGTATTGGGTGTAAATAGTGTAAAATGGCAGATTGTGATGGTGTATTTGTTGTTCCTGTAAATGTGAGAAGAAAGCTGTTAAGTGTATATATGTAACTTTAAGGTGTTATTGAGGAATGTCTTTATGTGAAATAAATGATGTTATGTAAAATAATTTTGTTGTTTTTTTTTTTTTTTGTTGATAATAGTTGTCAATTTGGGTTTTTAATCATTAGAATTGTTAGGAAATTTGTTATTCAATGTGGAGTAGGTCCTTCACGTATTTCATGGTAGTATAATAGAAACATTGAGTAGTTTAATAGTAATTCTTTTGTTTTCCAAGGCAAAAGTTTGAACTGAAATGAATGTGATGGTTGTTGCTCTATGCAAATACCATGTGTATTATATGTATGTGCTATATGTTACGTTGACATTTTGACCGGGTTTTTGCTGTCTTGTTTGCACAAGAGAAATAAGACATTTATGGCCATTTTGGTACCAACTTGTAATATATCAAACCAAGGTCTTTTCATGTTTTCATGTTAAGGTTGCACAAAAATGCCTCCAAAAGTTTCTACTATATAAACTTGTAAGTTGAGTGGTTTTGTGATGCAAATTAATATTGCATTGTGGGAAAGGTTACACAATATAATAATAATATGCTTATTAAGCATGTTTTTATTGTTGAATGAAACGATTTGATGGATAAAAGATGGATGGAGTTTAAAGGTGAACTGACAGGGTTTTGTAACACCCCATGATATTCGGACTGTAGAAAGAATGATTAAAATTAAAACTATGAGTTCATTTCTTTTCCTTTTAACAAATTTATTAAAAATGTTTTAACAGATTGAAGTTTGTGTGTTTTTGGGCCTGTGCGGAGAGGCTAGGAGGGGAAAAATTCTAGTATGGAGAGTTTGTTCCAGCATATGCAGTGGGAAAGCCACCTGTATATAGCAGCATTTAGCACGTTTTGTTGCAAGTGGCACGCACTGTCCCGGATGTAAATTTTGACAGTTTGAATTTTTATAACAGAAACGAATCGGTGGAAAAATTAGAAAAAAATTGGACATATGTAAATACATGTTGTTCATGCATAGGAAATTTTTCAGAGAAATCGGTTGCAAGAAATTTACCCTGTCAGTTCACCTTTAAGTCTAATCATGGCGGCATTAATGGAATGCATTTTTGTTCGCAAATATAGTTTCCTCCCCTTTAACGATTTATCAGACACGCTTCACGTGTGGCTGACTTTTGTTTTCCGCTTTGATGTTGCGGATGTTGGCAACTAAATTCAAGTCTCGTACTTTGGATATAGCCACTGAATTTCTTAAGATGTTTGATTTCGAAACGCCATATTTCTCACCGTTGTTGGTGGAACATATTGTTCGTTGCCCAAGGTTTGTTTTATAATAATGGCGCATTATACGTGTGCAATATTTTATTCGTGACGTACGTTGAATTGTTTTCAGATGCGTGGTATATTATATTTTGCGCGAAAAACTTTCTAATGTTGGTTGCATATATATGAATTGATGGTTGGCATATATTCGCATGCAGCCAAAAAATTCAATCATAAAAATGTAGTAGGCCTACTACATCCTGAAAGCCTTGCATGACGTGACACTACATCCATTAATATTTAATTGCCCAGTTGTTGCAGTATAATTTCCGTTGATTTGAGAGCTTCATAAAGTAGTCATGTGGACTCGGGACATTTAACTGCATTGCCCCAATAGCAAAAGTGATGACAGTATAGTATATCCAAACTATTTATTGAATTTCCAATCTTTATTTGGGACAAACTGATTACTACATTCCTAAATTGCAGTTGATCCACTTACCTTCTAAACCAACTAATCCATAAATACCATATAACTTTGAAGGGATATGCAATTTGGAAAAAAATATACATAAAAGCCCCATTTTTACTTATAATATTACCAGAGTATTTCCTTAAAGGTGAACTGACAGGGAGGTAAAAGTGGACTATGACCAACCCTGCCATTGGGTAAATTGGGACTACTGGCCAATTAGTCTGTCCATGATTGGCCAGAATGGGTACAGTTCAGAGTCCATGTCAGTTCACCTTTAAATATTGTAATAAGTTTCTGCATTTATTATATTTTTCGATGCAGCATTTTACTTATTATTATGTTTTGGGTTTAGGTAATATCCGAATTAATCCCTTACCTAAAAGTACTGAAGTTTGCTCCAGAAAACTGCATTTTTCATTCATAAAACTGATGTTTTTCTTTGAAAAGTGCAGTGTTCTGGAACAAACTTCAGTAATTTTTGGTAAAAGATGTTTAGATTTTTAGTAAATTTTGAGGGAGAAAATATTAAAGATAATCAGGTTGAAACCGTTGTTTTTATTAGTAATTAAGAGTAAGATTAGAATTAATAAATATGTTTCAAATGTAAATAAAGAGTAATTAAGGCTATAATATTAATCTATTAATTAGTATTATTTTAATTACGGACAGCACTAGGTAAATAATATTAAATAGTATTTAATGCAGTATTATATAATATTTTTCTTTTATACGAGTAGATGAATTACATTAATTTGTTTGCATTATTCCCATATCATTTCCATTAACATCATTTCCTATGGGGAAATGATGTTTGATTTGCACACACACTTTCCTGAATGCATTCCCTATGTAAATATATAGGGAACTGGGATATTTTCCTTATGCAGTTAAATTATTTCAGCATGGAGTCAGAAATTTACTGCTACAGACTAAAAAAAATTCAAATCACAGCATGAAATCACTGAAATGAAATCCTACAAATAACAATTTTTTCCACACATAATAGCATGTTATATTGGAACAACATTTGCTGATTATTCATTCACATATTAGAAATCATATTTACCGTGTATTCTTTGTAATAACTATTGCTGTGAATAGCATCCCACAATATTGAATATTCCAGATGATATGGGATTAATGATTCCCATTGAATCTGCTGTTTTGCCTTGTTTTATTACAATGAATTACTACATGTACACGTACATATCAATCAATTTCTGGAATTAATGTTACAGTACAGTAAAAGCTTCATTATTTATCACTGGACATGTGAAATATATGACTTTGTACGTATTTAATAGAGAGATATGATGCAGACTTGCTGCGTCACCGACAAGGTACTCAGTGCATCAGAAACACGTGATGGCTTTTGGAACTTAGACATTATTCAGGAGATTAATATATAAATTTACAATGATACATCCATTCGTTACACAATGAAATTAATATGTAACCATTATGAATATGTGATATAATGAAGCTTTTGCCAAGCAGTAACAAGAAAACATCTTCACGCGTCTTACGGAAGGAGTTTGAGAATCAGAATAATTCCAGGAGTAATTCAAGGATCACCTTTTATATATATACATTGATTAACATTTGTAAGTGTGGACAGCAATTAGAGTATAGAGGAAGAAGATAGATTTTTGTAAAGTACGAAACGACCAGCGGGTTACGCGTTAGGAAAGGTTATCTGGCGTGACGTCATCGGTAGCCTGTTAGATCAGTGAGTGGAATATGGCCATTATGGTTGAGGCTGCCAGTGATTGAAGGTGTTACTGCATTCACAGATGCAACCGAGCAACTTCTAGTTCGGCTCGGGAAGCCAAAGAGTCTGCGGAAGGCTTCGCGGAAGTCTCGCAGATGGTACGCGTAAAGGAAAGGGTTGATGGCGGAGTTGGCATGAGACAGGATGATGGTGACATCGAGTAGCCATGATGGTGGTTCACATGTACGACAGAAGGCTTGCACGCAGTTAATGGTGTACAACGGGATCCAACAAAGTACGAAGAAGAGTACGATGATGAAGAGCTTCTTGGCTGCTGTCACTTCCCTTCGGTTAATTGTCATTGGTCCACATCTCGAAGACATTTGGCGAAGCTGGGGAACAAAAACAAACCATTCATTCTTTCATTCTGCTTGGACAGGCTAAACAATACTTAGGTGGCGCCACTGTCTATATGCAGGAAACCTTACATTCAACCATTGGTTCAACTAGATGATTGAAATACAGTGAAACTTGTCAAGTTGATCCACCCTTACATGTTGACCACATTTTAAAGTGCACTGATATACCTTTATAATGTGTTTAAACCTGATAAATTGACCACTGTATATAGTACTACATGGTCTAATGTTCTTTGAAGTTAATGTTTAAAACTTTAACACTGTTAAGTAGTGTTTATTGCTTCATTTTTTTGGTAGTATGTTACGTATTTTTCAAGCTTACAATTAGCATAACAATACTTTATTTAAATTCACTGTACCATACCGTGAGTGGTCAACATACACAGGTTTCACTGTATATGTAGCTTTATGCTTATGTTTGCTTAAGTACTTATACATAGCAGCAAGCAATTGCACTCTGGCTTCACCAGGTGGCGCTTTACAACCTGTCCCACATTGCTATAAGTGCAATGTACCTAGCCAGAGTGCATTAAATTGTAGATAATTGAAATAGGTGTGATAGGCAGCCATCTTGTGTGGATATATCCATTGTAGAAGACTGTAGAAAACCTATGTTAAGGTGGCCAATAACTGAATATGGGTCTCGTGGATGCATAACTTGTCACATTACTATCTGTAAATCTATAATTTCAGTAATGGTATACATGTTTACATTGGCTGGGCATTGTCAGAAACTTGATTAATGGATAATCCCGGATGATGTTTTTATGGAACGATGTAGTACAGTAATTCGAGTGTTTTTTTACTAGCCGTGTCACCGGTTACGAGCAAGGCTGGGTCCGAAAAGTCTCATGGGTGTTGTTCGGTAGACCTGATAGATGACCCATCTTATTTGGCTGTTTTCCTGGGTCATGTTTACAGTCATTTTTAGTGCCCCAAAGGACAAAAGATCTATATGGCGAGATACTACTCAAAATGGTGCCTTGAATTGTGCCCTTTCCAAGTACAAACATATAACTCAGGGAGCATTCCTTAATAATGTACATGTCCACCTAGAAGTGAATTGACTGAATTCCTTGTATTAACTACACCCTATAAATATTTTACTGTATTGTCAAAGGACTGTAGCAAATGTATCCAGCTTTTTGATTGGCCTGCTTCAGACCTATGTGTAGATGTCAAAGCACTTGCTACAAAAATAGCAAAACACATTTTGATACCATTTTATGTCACATTAACAATTATTGATCGTGTTTTATGATCTGGCAACACACGTTGGGGATCACGTGACTGCAGAGTGGTTTAATTCGGTTTGCTGAGGATTTGTCAACTGTATGACCTGTCAACAAGTATGGCCACAATGGGCCATTGTAGTGTCAAGTCACGTGCTTTAGGTCCAGTATATATTAAAGATCTAAATGTTGTTTGGCCAGATAGGTGAAGCCAAGTAAATGGGACACACATGGCTTGTCAACGTTTCCATGGCAACTGCCTCCTTTGCAAATCCATTATAAGAAAGATTGTTATTGGGTGTTGTGGAGTGGTATGTAGGGCTTGTTTGTTTTGGCTTCTGTTTTCGGCTTGCAGCAGCTTACAGTATAGTCGCAAAACATGTTAAAACCCAGTGTCACGTGACACAACAATAATAATGAAACGGTTATATAGCTCATTGATGAAACCCACCACCACCACCGGAAGTGGCGCTGCAGCACGCAATGGTAATCACAAGTAATTGTGGGTAATGCGGTTGGGATTAGCTTTGTTTTGTAGGCAATGATGTAGTTGGAGGGTCACGTGATGTTTTGGACCTGGTTTTAATTAAGGGCCACATTGGGCAATTCCCACACTGCCTATAAAATGGCACCCTATGGCTAAGTTGATAACAGGATATTGGATATATGGTGTTTCGTATTGAAAGGTTGAACGATGCAGGAGTGCCCTCTAGTGGCAGAATATGAAGGCTGTACTTGGAGACTGTACCGAACTTAGCAATGTAGGGTCCAAGTTAAAGTTGCACCGGGGTAATGTGAAAGGAGCACTGCACATACCTGTTTGAGGACAACACAGTAGATGCGGATGTAGAAGAAAGCCATCAAAATGGAAGGGAAGATGATGGTGGCAAAGTAGAGGAACACCAAGTAGTTGTAGTCTGTCACTTTGACGAAGTAGCAGTCGGTGGATCCGGTTCCGGCTGCGGTTGGGTCCTGGTGCCAGCCCAGAAGTGGCAGAAAGCCGATGATGGCCCCCAAAATCCAGCAAGCAATAATGATACCTGTTGGTATTACATATACATAAACAACATATACACTATACATATACATATTATAGGGTGTCTACTGATACTGGAAATTCTGGAATTTTTTCTTAATCCTGGAAAATATATCATTTTTGACACTTTGCATAATTTCGTTTATTGATTTCTCTGTTCCTCTTCTAATTTGCTTGGAATAAAATACCAATTAAGCATTATACTTTGGAAATTCGATGGTTCATTCCACTTATTCATCAGTTTTTAAGGGATTAATGTGATTTGTTATGTAACTATCTTTCACTTTATGTATTTTGTGTCCTGGAAAAAGTTATAAGTATCCTTGAAAGTACTGGAAATATAACTGGAATCTTGAAATGAAAGTTTAGTAGACACCCTGTATTATTAAGATTTTTTACAGCTACTAACAGTTTGGAACAAGTGTTACATTTGTTACACAGTTTGACCTTCAATTTTATATTTAAGGTCACCATTGAAATGTCCTGACATTAAGTAAATTTTGGAAGTGTTCCATCTAGTAAAATTTCATGGAACAATCACATGTACAGAAGGAAGCTTATGGCAATGCTTATGGCACTGTAGCTTATGGGATACAGTGGTGCCACCTACTGGACGTTTTTGTAGCTTTAAAACAAAACATGTTTGTTCTCTGTTGTTTTCCATTGAATTGCAGCAAGAAAAGAAGTTTGGCCTGCAAATTTGTGTGGCAGTAATTAAAATGTACCTTTGGCTCTTGGGCCAAAGTGTTTTCAATGGGCTTTTGTTACGTGAAATTATGCTGTAATTAGAGAATTTTTAATTAAATGGGCGTGGAAAGTTTATAGGGTGGTAACCACATGGTTTTAATTAAAAGAAAACTAGGATGGTTTGTGAGTAAATATTTTGCTTAAATGCCAGCATGAAACCCTCTAAGAACCAATTCAAAAAGTTGAAGCAACATTGAACAGGTGTACTTTTTCTGTAAAACTTTCTTTTATTAGACACCCTGGCAATCACAACATTTCAATTTGGGGTGTACTGGCTTTACTCTTTTTTTTCCCCAACCTCTTACAACTTTCCAAATGTTTCAACACTTGTAATTTTCCGATCCTTGAAATCCATCAAATTAATACCTTACATGTGTCAGGAAATAATTGAACAGCATGTCTTATTACTAGTATGACATTGGCAAATTGTCAAATGTAGAACTTAAAATACTGTTTTAAAAAATCCTGGAAAACAAAATATAGTAATATTATTTACTTAAAATGACAGAAGCTAATCTGAGAATTATACTAAATGTCGTGGGAAACATTAGGGATTGGCCGGAAATAAACCAGCAAACAGGATGTCTACTGTCATGGAATAGTTGGATTTCCAGGAAAAGTAATTGCATTTTGAAATAGTCATGCAGAAGACCTGCAGAAGTGATGGAAATTTGTGTAACATGGTGATGGAAATACTGAAAAAACAATGAAATTTGAGAATAGTCATGGAAATCCTGATAAAGTCATGGAATTTGAGAAAAGTCGTGGAAAACCTGAAGAAAAGTAATGGAAATTTGTGCAACATGGTCATGGAAATCCTGAAAAAGTCATATGTAATGTTATATTTACTATTCTATCCTTGATTTACTATTCTGGCAAATGATCATGGAACTAGGTAACAAAGATGACATGCCAATTAGTTATATAATATTGAATGCTGGGAAGTAATGGTAAACCTGGAGAATGAAGGAAATGTTGGAAAATATGACAAAATATTAGCAAAATTGGAGAAAAGTTGAATAAATGGTGGAGTTTTGGTGCAACACGTGGGACTACTTTAAGAAGTTGAGTTTAGATTGATATAAGGAGTGGACATTGTGATGTACTGACCCATGGCAGCCCTTGAAGTCATCATCCTGGCATACTGCATGGGGTAGAGTATGGCCCAGTAGCGGTCAACGCACACAGCCACAAGGTTCAAGATGGAAATGGTGCATAAGACCACCAGCAAAGATATAGTGAAGAGACATGCTGCCAACTGCTTAGGAAGTCCATCAGCAGACAAGATGGCACAAGGGATTCCAAAAGCCCCAACCAACAAGTCAGCGACTGCCAAACTGGCCACGTAGTGATTGGTCAGCCTGCGCAGCTTGCGGTCCCTCGTGTACACCACCAGCACCAGCAAGTTACCCACCAACGCCACCACTGCCACCACCACTTCCGGTACCACGTACGCTGACTGCATGCCCTAAGGGCTTAAGCTGGTGGCCGTGGTGGCCATGCCCATGGGCACCACATCCGCATCCAGCACCGTGCACCTCCACTCGATCACCACTTCCATGCGAGTGCAAGGTGCCAACAACTGACTCTCCACTTTCCCAGCTCCGAACGGCGTGGATGTGGGCGTGGCCAAACTGCACTGCGCATGCGTCCAGTATAGTCGATGGTCTTTCCGATGGCCACCAGCCAATTTCCAGCTCGATTTCCAGTCAAGTTTTCAACGAGAGTTGGGTGAATGAAGAGGTGGTTTTGGTCAAGATTCAATCGATTTCCAATTCCATTGACGCCATTTATTGAGTTTGAAAGTGAATTGGGGGCATCGAACCGGAACTGAACGAAAACCGATATCGTTCCGGTTTCATATGTTGTTACATTTTCATTTCCCTTCATTCCCTATAAAAGTGAAGTCCTGCCAGTGTTGTTGGCTCATCTGGTCGCAGGACACTGGGTAATTGGTTTTATTGAGTGGATGTGGTGGATGGTGGGTTTTAGAGTATTGCAATTAATGGCCACCAGGCGGCGCAGCTGTTGAATAAAGATAGAATGAAAGGGCAGCTTGACTTTGTCAACATATTATAGCAGATTGCTAATGAGATTTTGTCGTTTTTGGAGTCCACGTGACCACGACTTTTAGTGGCATAGGGCCAATTTACAACTGCGGATGAATCCTAGTTGTTTCATGTCAAGCGTGGCTTCACCTCCCACTTGTGCCAATTTTAAGATTTTATTGTGAAAACAAATGGAAACAATCATTGTACTAAATGCTAGTTAATCCAATGTGTTTAAAATAATGAAATGTTATGAAATTTCATGTTTTCCATGACCATTTTGGCAAATATGTGACTTTTACCTGGATTTCAATGATAATAGCCATTTGTAATGTCTTCTAATTCCATTTAATCGTTTATTTATTGCTCTAATTATATCTTATACTACATTTAATTAGCTGTAATTAAGTTCCCATAAAGTTCCATGACTTCACCATCCATATATAACATACTAAAATTGTTCAAATCATATTTTTAACCCTAGTTATCATGCATTGCAACTGAAAACAATTAGTTACATATAAATGGACATCATCTTTCGGGTGTAATTTTCGCAAATTAAATTATGAAAAATACTTTTCTTAAATGCTTTTTCATGTACATTAATGTGGTGGCAAGAAATTTTTAAAATATTGAATACATTTTTTCCTACAGTCATTTTAATATCGCCCGTTATTCTGCCCCACCCTGTAATGAACTTTGTCCCAATTAAACGGAGGCAGAGTTACAGTTGAGATGAAAGAGTTGATTGTTTTATTAGTCGGCCATATTCTTTTTACTTTTCTTTTCCACTTTACTCATTTCGTATTCATGGTATTCAATGTGGCAACATCATTTTTAGGGGCGGGGACTGAAAAAGTGGACCTCAAGGTCCCCCAAAATATCGAAATAAGTGTTGCATATAAAAGTGAGATGTGCACGTGCCGTCGTAAGCGTCTTTCGTCTTTTTCCTAACTCCATTATGTGTAAATGTGGTCTGGGGTTACACAGGGATCACTCCGAAATGATTACGGTGCATTGCTGGGCAAAAATATGGACGCCATTTCTAATGCCAAAGTAAATATTGTTGAAACAATTGTTGATTTGCGACTCGAAACGCCATCAACCTTCTTATTTACTGTGGGGCCAAGTTGCCAGGTTAATTGAATCTCTTTAGAGTGTGGCCATTTTGATTTTTTGAAAGAGTTTTACTGGTTTTACTCCAAAGGCGGCCCCTTAAAGTTCGGCTTCTCCCAACTCTATTATAATAAGCGGCGGAATTTTGTACGACGCTCCAGCTTCGTGCCTTGCAACAACTGAATATTTATACGTTGCTCTTGTAGTACTACATACTGAATTTACTCGAATTATTTTTAACACGATTATTTGTTGGTGCTATTTAAAAATCAAGGTTTTGCATTGCAATGAATTTTAGAAGACAGTGTTTATATGGAGAAACAGAAAGTTTAGATTTCCCCAGAGGGAAAAGTAATACAAAGATGAATTTATATTTCATTTGTTGTGCTGAAAAAGGAGTTTTCAGAAAGAAATGTAAATAGTATTTTTTGAAATGCAAATTTGTATCTTTGCAAGTTACATAATTTGTAGAAAACTACCGTAAATAACATTTATAATATTAAAACTACTATAACACTATAAATTGTTATACTATATTGAAATGTATAACTTTATTTAGTAAAATGGATATTTGTAATTGTTTTTAATATTTAAATCGGTATTAAATAAAATGTATCTTGTTTATAGTCGAACTTTTCAAATTGTGATTTCTAAATTTTTAATTCATTATGAGTTACCAATGAAAATACATGGGATTCCAAAATAGTAAAAAAGTAATCAATTATTAAAGATAACATATGAATTTTTAAAATAAAAACAAACTTAGAATTATGAGGGAAATTTGTTAATTACATTTAGGCCTAGTATTTAGAAGACATAAAATAATGGAAATTTTAAAAGTAGCCTAAATATTAGTTAAAGATATTACATAATAATAAGTATATTGGGCTGAATTGAAACTTTGTTATAGTTTATGGAGTCTGTGTAAAGGTGTGTAATGCAAATGCAATGAAAATTATAGGTTAGAGTTTGGAATGCAGTAGCAGCCCTTTAGTGAACAATGTGTCTATTATGACAACGCCTATATCATCTGTTTTCCACCCAAATTAATGCTAAACACTGTAATATTAGTGTACTAAACCTTGATCTAGATGCTGTCAACAATGGTGTCCTGTTTCTTTTTCAACATGTTATGTAAGGAAATACTTCTACCTTATAAATTACAGTCTATAATTGCCTATGTATAACAATGGGGCCATTTTTCATTAGCAATTTAATATTTCCTAACCATGGATCAAAATTAATTATATGCTAATATGGTAATCCTTTGCAATGTCAATAACGTTTTCAAATGGGACTCAACTCAAAAGGGTTTTTATCAAACAAAGGGCCTTTTTGCAACTGTTTTTTATTATTTTTTCATAATTATAAATGAATTTAAATGTACTTAACTTTTATTTGTGTTCCTAAACTTACTTTTGAACTACTGAAAAGGAACTATAATTGATGTAACAAAGTGGGAATTTTACAGGGTGATTCAAAAATATATTGGATATTTTTACTAAATAAGTAATATAATTCCTATGTGTATGGATATTTCTGAATTGCCCTGTATTTTATTATTGTCATACTTTTCTTGTGTTGTGCACAAAATATAAAATGATGTAATTGTGTTTTTGTTGTTTTATTAGAGCAATTTCATGTGTCTACTTGATTACATAACACATAAAAGTCATATAAATCACAGCTGTTGTAATTGGTGTATCACAATTTAAAATTGGTACAATAGAATTTTTAAGTTACTGAGTAATATGAAAAAAATGTGGTTCCGTATTACAAAGGTGTATTACCACACTGCTAATAGATCGACTAAATGGTTCCATTTTCCTTGAAAATATCTATATACAGTGAGTCAACAAGTGTGTCAAGTTTTTGAACCAAATATCTCATTTTGCCATTTCTATATATGGGGCAACAAGCGTGTCAAGTTCACTTTCATTTCCCACCCAATGCTTTCCAAATATGCATGAAGAGTATATTATATACAGGTGACTTCCGGTCGTCAAAATCCGGCTCCAGTTTTTCATATTTTCAAAGTTTTTAGAAGAGAGGGGAGGGGCGAAGCAAAAAACGAAAGAAAGGAACCGGTGACGTCTACCTAGTGACGTCACCGGTTACTTTGTCAACCTTCTTCTCTGATGCCGTATGCATAACGGCGTTTCGATTTGACAAAAGAGGACATTTCGAAATATGAAGTAAGTAAATAGTGGAGTATTTTTTTTGGCCAGTTTTGCGTGTTGAGGGCGAACTTCCGGTGGGCAAGGACAAAGGGGCGTTGTTCGCATTTTTTGACGTCAAAAAACCACAGCAAACAAAGAACGACGTTTTGTAATCTATCAACGCTTCCAGAAGCTTTTGTAAAATTTTTTGTTTGTTTGAAGTACTTGTTAAAAAATAGGAAAAAAAATACTGTAAAAAACAAAACACTATATATATGTTGTGTATGTCACGTGACTGGCCGCAATTGCTCGATTCATAATCCACGCACGAATGATTTTTAAACTTTTAAATTTCCTCTCTTGAGAAAAGTTTGAGAAAAATACAATGTGTGGGTGGAATTGTGTCCAGTGGCCAGAGCGTCGTTGTGCTACATGCAATTTATATATAGAAACAGTAGAGTACATGTTAAATAGTATTTTTATGGTTTGACAATTTTTAAGAACTAAAATAAACGGAATGGAGAAAATAAGAGGCGTTTTAATCGCTTATTTAGAACAATGTTGTTTAGTAGGGACGATTGCCGCTAGATGGCGCATTCTGTCATGGTGATTTTACAAGGCGTCCATATTTTGTTATAAAATTGGTAATTCTGGATATTTGTGCTTAATTCACACTGGAAATTTTAATTGTAGGGTATATGTACTTTATATTATTTTATACTTTAAATTGTAATTACAGTTCTAATATTTGTTTTAATTACACATTAAAGTGCAGATTTAATTTAATTATTTTGAGTTGTGAAATTGTGTTCCAAAGTTTTTATCTACTGTTTTATGCTTCATTTTCGTTTAAGGCGTAATAATGTTTGCTTAAATTATAATACAGTTTACTCCAAAACCATTCAGTTTACTCCCAAACTAAATTAAAAACACTTTTGTTATTTTTGTTTTATATCTGTTACTATTTCTCATCACTGTTTTAAATTAATTCCTTTTTATTTATATGAAGCATGTTACTGATTCACATTTTATATTGCACCATATTTTATTAAGTCCCAAGTTTTTTAACAGTGAACAGAAATCCTTTTACTCCTTTTAAACTGCCTGTAAACTGTTATGTAAGGGTTACCTCAGAAGTGGTAATAAAACCACATGGGGCCTTTTTCTATTGGACCCTGTCCATTATTTACGTCATCCTTTCAGTGATATATGAAACACCCTGTAATAATGTGTTGTAACCCGAAATCTATAATTACAAGGACGTTTTTTTTTGTCGTTATTGTTGTTGTTGTAGTAGCTACATTGTATGGTAGCAGTTTGAGTTGGTACTTTAGAGAAAGTGAGTTAAGGGTTACTTAGGGCAGGGGGTCCTTTGGCTTGTTTTTGCCTTAAGGTTAGTACCCTTTTGGTTGTTTGGGTGTGAATGAAAGGGTAAAGGAGTAAAATGGCCCCTGTTGATTGATTGCAGAGAGGACTTTCACTTTTTCGAGTTTGTTGCCTGCTGCCAATTCTTTGTTTAATGATGTTCTAAGTATTGGGCGCCATTTTGTGGTAATGAAGGGAAATAGTTGGTTGTTTGTGGGTGAAGGGCGACTCGAATTTTGGCAACACTGTTATTACAATGTAGATATGGCATAAAGTGTGCATTGTCATCTCTACTTGTTATCATTATAATAACTCACGTTCCGCTCTTATGAAGAATCGGTTCAAGGAAAGCCAAAAACCAAAAACGGCGCCATCTTTGTTTCCTGTTCTCCAATTCTACCATTTTTACTTGTATCTCTGCACACAATTGGCATAAAAACTCTTATCTTTGCATTGTAAAAATGTCTTTCCCACATTTAAAAGATGTACAGATTTTCGGTAAAGTTTTCGGTTTTTATTGTTTTTATCACTTCATGTGATCTGAAACAAAAGCTTATTTATGTAGGCCTAATTTATAAACATTTCCGAAAATAATCCTTTGTTTTAGTGCCTACTTTCATGCTTTTATTTTGCTGGGAAAAAATTAGAAATAGCAGAGATGACAAGAGGCGGGAATTTTAAATGTGAAATAGGAAATTGCAATGGCGGCCATCTTGGATATATATGTAACCAAATTTAGGTAGGTATGCTATATACAACTATTTAATTTCGTTGTTAAATATCTGCATTGCTAATGGGAATGTAAATCAGAAGACCTGTTTAATTTACTGTGGCGATTATTAAATGGAAATTACTTATATAAAAAGGATTAACAGAAACGGCGGCCATCTTGGAAAAGTATAATTCAGAAAATCAATTTATGGTTTATATCATGGAGGTTTATTATTATGGAGAGGCAAGCAGAGCGCCATGGATGCAACCCCACCTCAAAGCCGGCAGGTGGC